>JAVFBX010080737.1:0-16654 GCA_034783855.1 Mopalia kennerleyi | reverse complement strand
CCTTCGAATTACAGCAAGGGATAGTATTGTGGAAGTCTCGTCTTACACATACTGACCCTTGCATAGGAAGATGAGGGGAAACACGAGGTCGATCTGTTTTATTTTTATTGTCCCGTTTTGTCTTTGTTTGTTGCCATTGACGACGGCGCTGGTTTCCTTCACCATTTGGATGACACGCCGACATGAGTGAAATTACCTTACGTATACGGCGGTTAACCCCAATCAAACCAATCCATCAACTGACCTTATAGTACGGCATTAAACCCCAATTAAACAAGCAAATCAAATGACCCTACAGTGATAACTCAGAGAAATTAACATAGTACTTGCTCAGTAACGTTGTAAAACTTTCTGAGGAACAAAATTCACTAGTGTCGCATAGAATTGTGTTACGTGTTTACTGCAACGTCATAAAGACTATAATGTATATGCTTTTTTCTTCAATATGGTATATAGGTAAGGCGGAAGTAAACTATATGTAAGACTCGTCCGTTGTTCTTAAATCTATCCCCTAAATAGAACATAAAACAATTATTTGAGGGTTGCCGTAAAGTATTATCTCAGACGTCTTTCAGCTCGGGTGCAGATCCTGGTTTACATATAGGCTTATTGGTGCAAATTCTTTATCACCGAAAGTGGTATGATCCTTTATTCAATGTCGCACATTAACACAAATGATGCCGAATGCCTGTAATTGCTGATAATTATAGATTGTTTAAAATGGTGGTGTAAGGGCTTGCTTTGCGTAAATGGATTTGGCGTTGGCGGCTAATTGTAGAGGAATCTGTCGATAAACACACTGTTATTGAACGAGCCGGTTCGCCTTCCTTTCGGCTGATCAGAAAAGAAACACATGTAAACGTAGGCGATGTTTTTGAGAAGTTACATCTGCGAATTTAGGCGAAAATTGTTTTCTGCGTATAATTGACAATGAAAGGTGTTTGCCTGGCAGAGCTTTGTACTGCTTCGCCTCTATAATCATTTATTCTTGGTAAAACGTCATGTGACGTTAAAGATAACACGTTGGCTGACTGCCTGTACATGACAGTAACGCGAGAAAGTGCGCGAATAGCCAATCGTGTACCTAACTTTCGATGAGGGAGTTCACAAATCTCGTTTGGACTAGATCTTGGTCTACGGCAATGTATTGGCGATACAGCAGATTCCATTTAGAGAACGTCAATTTATTTCCCAGTTTAGGCTGTTTCGGACAAAAAATACATAGAAAATTATCTTAGTCTACATGGGGACCTAGAGTTTCGATTTATATTTCCTTACCTTCATTTATCAGTGCATGTCGCATAATGCCAATTTGTCCCTAATTGTCTTTCCGTTTTTGTATCAAATGTTAACACAATTGCGTATTCTAATACCTTATTATTTTGGGAAATGTACGAGTCATCCTTCAAAACAAATGGCTAGTCAGACAGACCTCGTTTGGAAACGAGATTTGCATGATCAGCTATATAATCCCAGTCACATGTCAGTGAAATTTTATATACGTTGAAGTTGTCTCGGAACTCACGAGATTTCTGTTTATATGAATTATATACCAAATTGCTAGTCCAGTTCATGTATTTTTAATGTCGATTTTTCACTTTTTCCACACATGTGTATGCATTGCCGACTTTCTCCCGTCTGCAAGTAGTTTATTTTGGTGCAAACAGCCGGCAATACGGCATTCCCCTTGAGCTAAAAAAAATGTTTTTGCATAGTAGGTGGGATAGCTTGGGTTCGGCATGCGGTTCTTATTTGTTAACCTTGTGTAAATACAATCTAATGCAGGTGTGAACTTTGCCCGTAGAGTCTATCCGTACCAAACTATCTCTCCAACCGAAGAAGCGCATTTTATGAGTGATCAATAAACACTAACTGTAGGGGTGTGGAAGGCCTACTCCTTTGCTTACGTCAATGATATTACGGCCAATTTAGTCCCACGGCTGCTCCCATTTGGCGGCATCCCGTCGAGATACCCTTGGGTATGTGTTTTATTTCTGGGGTGTATGTTCATTACATTCTACATCGTCCAACCACAAATCAAAGGCCTTTATAAATACAATTTGTCTCAACTTAGATTTTGGCCAACTTGTGCCTAGGGAACTCTAGCCTGAAATGTTATTCAGCTTTTGATCTTTCTGTTTGTGTTGGTGAGTAAATGCTTAGCCCCCTGACAACCCTTACCCTCAAGGGAAGGCTTGAGAGTAAACATAAAATTTGACCAATGCATCCTTCAACTTTGATAAACGATCAGCTGTTAATATAGCTAAGTATATCTTGATATGTTGGACGATCTTCTGACATAGCGCAAAATTCTTCAAATATGGTTTTACTGTTTAAGCGCGGGAGGAACATTCATCTTCCCATGTTGTTGTTGTTGGGGTTTTTTTTTGTACACCGGCAGAATATACATCCCGACATCAGGAATTGTCTCACTTTCGTTTAAAATGTGTTAGTGTTCTTCGAATTTTAAGACTAAACTATATATTAACGCAGATTTGAGCCAAGTTAATTTCTATCTATTATACCCGTAAGGCAATCAATCGCGGACGTTTTTATCTTCGATCGGAAGTGGATGAGCCATATAAATTACTCGCTCGTATCATGGGGAGATTTATGTAGTTGTTGTTGTTGCAGGATTTTGTTCTCCAGACAAAAACGGCTGCCGCTAGTGAGTAAAGCGGCACACAATTAACACTGATTAGACATGTTACATTGTAACAGAGAAAAATAAGGTCATTCAGTTGTCAAACTGCACACAGCATTGGTCTCAACATAAATTGTCCACCATTACCTTACAGTCGCTACCTGGGCCACAGAAGCCCTCTGGCTAAGGTCATCTTGTTTGAAGAGTAGCAATGCTATCTTTACCTAGCACCAGGAAGAAAATTTAACTTCCCAGCACTATGGAAGCGCTTCACGTCTTGGTTGTGATAGTGTCAAGTATTGTTGGAATACACCGTCGTCATATAAGGGAAATACCCTGAAACACGGCGCAAAACACCAACCAATTGACGAAAGAGTGAATGATCCGTATGGTTGTGGATTCTTCGCTAGATCCGAGATAAACAGAACACGAATCTAACGTAACCCAACTCCAACGGGAACTGACTGGGTGAATAACTTACTACCTATACATAAAATAGGTCGCACCTGTTAAAACCTTTGCCTGGCTGGACGTCTTTGAAGGGCGATAACACGCTAATAATGACTGCCATGTTGTACCAATAAGTGTAGATAGCGAGGTGCCATCAGCAATTAGGAAAATACTCAAATGTATTTTTCGTAATGTTTTTCGACACGTTCTTAAACAGACTGTTACTCGGATTGTTCCATGTCTTGTTGGAGCCGGGGTTGATTTTGATTGACTGATTGGCGTTTTACGCCATGCTTAAGGGTATCTCGCATATATGACCGCGGTGTATTTCCCCAGTGCTAAGTAAAAACAGCATTGCTACTCTTCAAATAAACTACCCTTGTAGAGAACAAATAAACTAAAAATACATAATATATCTTTCTGAAGAATTATTAAAAATCCAGGCCGAATAACATTTTTAAAAATGAGTCAACCTTTTTTTCAACAAGTATCTATGCGATTAACTTTTTCTGAGAAACACGCAAGTTTCTGGGTAGAGTCGGTGAGAGTCTGAAGTGTCTAAAATAAGCACTTTAAGTTTGGGTATCAATTCATTCTACATTTGATCTACCCGCAGGTGGTAATCCTACTTTGATATATTTATTGTCCAGGCAGACATTCTGGGGTAAGACACATTTACAAACACCTTGTAAATACCCTATCCTCAACGAAAGTCTTAATTAAACGCTTAAATTTAACTATTGTAATGCGAATTTTGAATTCATATTCTCACTATCACAATATTTAAATGATTAACCATGGTATACATAAAAAGAATTTTAAAAATCATGTGTCGACTTCGAGCTCGATGAGATCAGCAGGACTTTGTCTGCAACAAATACATCTTTTAAGAGTTAGGTGCACGGTTGGATTTTCTCATACTTTCTCGCGATACTTGTCATACACAGGCAATGTGTTTTCTTTAACGTCACGTGATGTTTTGCCTAGAATAAATGATGATAAGCCAGTAATGCACCTTGATGCTTTTAAAAGAGACCTAGGATGATATTTTCTATGTGGTTTTCGTACACTCTTGGAAATAGTGGTTCTTTGAGACGATCGTACTATATGAAACCATTACGACGAAAGCTGTTCTATTAGTATCGGATGTCGACCATCCGGTATATGATTGAGTTACACGATGTGGCTCCGGCAATCGCGGGGGTGGTTTTTAGGAGGTTTCCTTACGGTTTTCCACTGTAATAAGACAAGGAACAGTGTGAAGTGGACAATCCGTTGTCATATAAGTGAAATACCCTTGTCTGCCCTGGAGTACAACGTTAAACCTCAATCAAACAAAAACATTTAGTATCTGAAGAAAGGGATAAATAGTAGCTATACAGCTGATGTAAAAGGGTTCTATAAGTAGGCCTACCATAACGACCGAAAAAGAGTTCAACCTGAGCTATAAGCTAAAAACCATTTTATGGTCTTGTTAAAGCACTTTTTGTTAGGGACACGACGGGGATGCGTTGAGTTCCATTTGTTATGGTACAAAAAATCCAGTCAATCCTCCAGTAATCAGGAAGCACATCCACAAATCAAACTGTAACACAAATATACTTGTAGTTGTCTATGTCCAGCTGTAAACCATATTTATTTGAAGTTGTATGGGTCTAGGTGATACGGTGCACGGAAAGGGGGCATTCACGAGATACATAAAAAAAAGATACGTAAAAAAGTTACTTAATTCGACCAATGTAAGGAGATAGGTAGTCCCACGCATCTCTTTGAAAACAGTTGCGTGGGAGTTGTCTATAGGGGCCTTCATAATTCACATGATAAATTAAGAAAGTGAAATAGTTACTTAATTTTCTATCAATGTAAGGAGATAGGTTGTCGAACGGATCAGCCAGACAGACAATTTACTGTGTCGTTTCTGTTACACCTGTTACACCGTATCCATTATTAATAGACACTTTTGTTTATTTTATTTTGGCAGAAGCATTTCTTTGACTGTTAAGTTGACTATAAACAATAGCACCTGATTGCTTTCGGCAATTTTTTCTCTCGAACGATAATGTAAACAAAGTACTGCATGTATACCTTCGAAAGTTCGGGCGTTGAAGGCATCATTGTCTGGCAGCCAACCAGACATAGTTTGTTTAAGTGTGGATTTTATAAACCCCAAACTTCCTTTGTTCACTCAGCTTCACCTGACAAAGCTTTGATTCGCCAAACATGATTGGAAGTTGGCAGAGGTAGAAGAGGGAACTTATCAGTGGAATTCAGTTGGTTGGTGATAGGTTTTATCGACAAGGTGCTCGCTGAACGAGGTTCTCCTACCATGTTCGGTGGCTTGTTATTAGTGACATCCATTGTTTTTGACTGACCGATTCATCGACATTTGAGTAGAATCATCTAAGTACGGCAGGCGATCGCAAACAAACAATACACTTGAATAATTAACTTCTTAATGATAACTATTTCTGAAAGAAACTAATCACACTGCTACAAAGATGTCGATAACTTAAACCCGGAGAATCACCTTACTGTTCATTAAGGTGCACTACTAGCTTCATTATCATTTATTCTAGGCAAAACATCACGTGACGTTACAGATAACACGTCGGTGAACTGCCCGTACATGACAAGTATCGCGAGAAAGTATGAGAAAAGCTAATCTTGCACCTTACTCTTAATGATTTACATATACAACACCCTAGATAAAATTACTGCTTATCTATATATTTATAGTTTGGAGTCCAATAACTTACTGTGTATAGAAAAGTTAGGTAAATAGAGTATGTAGTTGTACAAAACTATTCGACTCACCACTCTGGTTTAAAGATAATACATTTGTTTGGAACCATAAAACCCGTTACATTTTGGCACCGATTTAACTTAATAATTGAAGTCTGGCTTTTTAGAATAAATCAAATATATTCGTCACAACTCGGACTTGATAATGTTACCAAGCTTCAAATCTTAAAACATGCATTTAATGTATGTTACATCGTTGAATTTTTTTAAAATAAATTACAAATCTAACAAGCCGCTATAAATTTATTTAATTTTCAAAACCCACATTTTGCGGAGAAACAACAGCGTACTTGTTATAACCCAGACTTTTAAATTCGAGAAACAAAATCGGGCCGTTTTAACAGATTCTTTGTCTATTTAAGGCTATTTATTTATATTATGCTGGCATCAATGTGGTTCCTTGTGATAGGCCTGTCAGAATTAGGGGTCGTAATACTATTCACATATAAACCAGTTTATGATATTTGATCACCCACGTCAGGCAAAGGGTGATGGTCAAATAAGGAGCTTAGGATATGGTTTCAAAGACGTCGCAGCTTCCGTCTCGGTTACGGTGAATATGACATGGAGCTCGTGATATCTGCTTACAGCATTAAAACATGATGAATCGAGCCATTGGACTGTTGAGAGAAAACACCCAGCATGCGTTAGCCGCCAGATGGCCTTTAGCAATGACATGCAATTGGTGACATTTCCACATGGTAAAGATCCATGACGCTAGGGTTTTTTCTCTCTTAATTGTAGCCCTCTGGCAAAGGGCAAAATAATTGAAGCGTATTTATGTTGTCAGCTATAAGGAGGACCATATATATCCAACCCAAGCATGTAGGCCTGTGCCTACAGGATTCATTATGGCTATTTTGCTGTTCAGTAACTCATATAAATGAAATACTACTGAAACTGGCGTTAAGCACCAGTCACTGTCAGTGTACCAATCACATTTAGAGTCCTAATCATTAATTGTATATAGGAATGGCGGACGTAGCTTCCTGTTACCTTGATACTCTAAGAAAGGGGTAATAAGAATTAAGAAGTTTTGTGATGTCTTCGTACTGCCACGTGATAGTCCTGTATTGTCTTTGCGTTGAGGTGCAGTACAGGCTTTATTATCATTCATTCTAGGCAAAACATCACGTTGACTGACTGTCTGTATACGACAAGTAACGCGAGAAAGTATGAGAAAAGCCAATCGTGCACCTAACTCTATCTGTGTTGTTTACCGGTGTCGTCGGAGAAGTTCTATCACCCATAGGGCTGGCTCGCTGTCATATGGGTAAAATAACCGTAAGTACGGCGTTTAACCCTAATCAAACAAGCAAACGCAGCGTCGGAGAAGTTCTATCACCAATAGGGCTGGCTCGCTGTCATATGGGTAAAATAACCGTAAGTACGGCGTTAAACCCTAATCAAACAAACAAGAAAACGCGGAAAATAAAATTTGCTGCGATCAGTATAATAATAAAAGCCTGTCTAGTGGACCCAACATGGTTGCCTATTGAAAAGCCAACTATACGTGATAGAAGATTATATCTTTCACTGTAAAAGCCCATTGCCAAGAATGCGTTGTACAGTATATGCCTACATTTGCTTAGATCATTTAACATGTACGTGGACGCTTTGAGGAAACATTTCTTGCCTGTCTGGTAATTTGAGTGTAACAATTTCCACTGAAAAGTCTTCCGCGTATATTTCGCGGAAGATAACCAGCTGTGTCTTGTCTAGTCCTCATTGCGTGGTCGTCATGGAAACCTACTCATCTCTTTCGCGTTTTTACTCCTGAACACTCCTAATCTTTGACCAAGTTCTGTTTTTAGAACTACCCGATGCTGTGCAAAATAGAGGCACGTTTTTTTTTTAGTAGAAGGTTGTGTTTTGGTTTTCATATAAACATCGCTAACCTGGCATGCGCCTCGTGGTTCAGTTGTGACGCCTAGCTTATTTCCACCTTTGTTCCAATCATTTTAATCGGAAACATCTTATTTGATTGATAGATTTCTTATGCTAAACTTTTGACCACGGCGAGGCAGAAGTGTAAATTGTCTATAGGTGTGACCCGTTCGATACCATCTCTCTAGTTTTGCCAAATTCAACAGAGAACCGAGTGCGCTAAGTCTCCCAAGTTTTTGCTGAAGCTCTCCAGCTCTTCGCTAGTAGGATGGAATAGGCGCATGGAAGCGTTATGTTTATCATAAACCTAAACACATGGCGAAATTCACTCAAGTCGCTCTGCTCACACCTAGGTGTACCTCACCGTTTGGAAATCTTTGTACCTATTTTTGGAACTTTCTCTGTATCTCTGATTGAAAGAACGTTAACGAGTTTGTGCGGAGAAGTACTGGCTTTCTCACAGAATCTGTAGATATAATTTGCATTCAGGTTAACTCTACATGCCTTATAGCTACCTCATCTGTTCTCTTTCTTAAGAGTTTAAGAGGGATTTTAAGAGCAAAAGTCGTTAATCATCGAGTCTTATATACAGCAGTACTATTGTTGGGCCTATCAATGCAGTTACCTAGCCTGAATAGTTTTCTGTTGAGGGCGCTATAGCGTACAATTTATTTCCATACGTTAGTAGTGTTTTGACTTGAACTGTTTTAAACTTCTTGGTTCTGCCTCCTTTCTAAAATACTTGGACTTTACTGCTGTTGTTTATTATTTTAACATTCAAACAATGAATGGACATTTACCATTTTCCCAAGTGATGATGTGAAAGATGAACATACATCACATTTAACTCAGTAGATTGTGCACCTATCAAAATGGAACCGGAACTATCCCTCGATGTACGATATTCGCGTGTATGCAGAGATTTGAAAATGTGGATGTTCTGATGCCAATGGATTGGCTTTTGAAGTTTGTTTGCTCATAGGTTGTTTTGAAAGGAAACCTTGTAGCTGCTTGAGTAAAATCATCGGAAGACAATCAGGAACAATCAGCCTTAGAAAGTTGGTTTATACTGTACTAGTATCTTAAAGAACTTTTTGGTATATAAGGAACGGTTTTTTCAGCTGAAACAATGGCTCCGAGTCTGGCAACACTCTATCACCTTCAACATATTATGTGTGGACAGTACTTGTAAGTTACGACGAGTAGTTTGTATCGTTGAACCTGTTCATGTTGTTGTTGTTTAGGCATTTGTATATTTTGCTGCTGAGTCGAATCTTCCCGGAAGTGTATCACCGGAAGTTACACTATATTGTGAAAGTTTATAGGGGTATCATATCTTATCAATTTGGAGACATAGTCCCAACTCAGCTGTTACATGAAGCGACATTACGCTTTGTTTAAACGTGTGGTTCAGATAGGATAAGAAATATATTACCCGTCATACTTGTATGAAGAAACTGAAATGCATGTCGCCATTATCGTACTAATTGAAGTCACTGACACTTATATCTCGGTGAATTTATGCGGTTGTATACATGTAAATTACGATGATGTCTTTCGCCCGAACAATCAGTCGTTCGCGTTACAATACAACCTACTTTGAAACAATGTAAATTATACTTGGAATTTACTTAAATAGATTTAATTTAGTTCTGCTAAAGGTCAGTGGATCATTTTAAAATTTAAAAATTGAAAGAGCCAAAATGGCCGGGTACCGGTATGCAACAATGACATACAGGCGAATGCCAACTAACTAGCCGTTTGGATGTGTGACCATATCGTGTATATATAGCAATACGCAGGCGTACTTTTAAACATTTCAAAAGTAAAACTAAACCAAGCTAGTAAACATTCATATGAATTACTGATATCAATTTCTTATCAGTCATTTTTTTTTATCTGTTTCACGAAACTCGCTATTTCTTAAATGAAAACCATTCATGACACGCAGACCTTATCTTCTTCTTTTTTTTATAATTGATAACAATAAATATCTGTCCGGAAATAGTTAAGAGCAAATGTATACATAGCCAGTATTTCTTCTATTTATCAACACTATTAATCTAGATACGTTTCAAAGTCGTGCTAAGACCTTCTCGTATGTATTTTTATTTTCTGTGGCATATTCAAACATTCTTTTGGCTTTAAGGCCTTTTGACATCGCATTTTGACGATTCTTTCGTCCCATTTTATTGTTGTAAACATGTAATAGTTTACAATACATTCCGATAGGTAAAGGAGTGTTAACTGCTAATAATTGTAGGTAACAATTGTTTGTAACACGGCGTACAGTAGGTGTATATCTCATACCATTGAAATACTGTAGCCATATGGCCTTCGATAAG
This sequence comes from Mopalia kennerleyi, assembly GCA_034783855.1. Lineage (NCBI taxonomy): Eukaryota > Metazoa > Mollusca > Polyplacophora > Chitonida > Mopaliidae > Mopalia > Mopalia kennerleyi. Next base: position 6,526 of record JAVFBX010080737.1, on the reverse strand, counting down.
GTGCATTCAACTGGGTCCGGTTGCTCAAAGCTCCGTTAGCCTAACAGCCAGTAAGATGACGTCGCGTCACAAAGAAATGGACGTCACGTCGTAATACAAATTCTTTGTTACGCAACGTCATCTAACTTCTGAGCTTTGAGCAACCGGCCCCTGGACATTTTCGTTAAGCACGGTTAAGCCATTTTCAACGAATTTTGTTCGACTGATACATTCGTGAAGTTTAGTCGAGTACGAAACTCCACGATATTTGTCCCGTTAAATTGGTCACATGTTCAGAAAATATGGCTGTTCTTAACGAAACTTCGCAAATGAACCAGTCGAATGTGCCTATTGAAAGGCCATTTGGTCGTTTTGCATCAGAGTTCATAACTTTAGCATTGCAAATTATTTTCTTCAATATTAAACCAGAATAATATTTATTTATTTTTTCTAAAATTTATGTTCTTCTTTCTTTTCAGAATGGACGGTATTATTGGTTCAGTTGGCAGGGTTGCCAAGGTCAAGGTCAGGAACGATGACGACCTTGTAGACAGGTTGAACCATTTGTATTCCACGGGGATCCTGATCATTTTCACTGTGGTGGTCAGCGCGAGGCAATATGTGGGTGACCCAATTAGGTGTTGGTGTCCAGCCCAGTTTACGGGTGCTCACGTGGACTATACGAACAATATATGCTGGATTTCTAACACGTTTTATATACCGATGAAAGAAACCATTCCCATTGAACACCACGTCAGGCGAGAGAAAGAGCTTCCATACTACCAATGGGTACCCGTGGTGTTACTGCTTCAAGCACTTTTGTTTTACATCCCTTGTATTATTTGGAGAATTTTGAACAGTCAGTCTGGTATAAATGTCGATAGAATCGTTTCACTTTCGACAGAAGCGCAATACGAAAGCCCGGATAATCGTATGAAAACCATTAAATATGTCGTCCGCCATCTTGATCGTTGCCTTGACAACCAACGTGAGCATAGAAACACATGTTGTGTGCGCCTGCGCCACATTCTTTCCACGAAGATGAATTTACTCTGTGGAAAAAGATACGGCAATTATCTTTTAGCGGTATACTTCCTAACGAAGCTGTTGTACATCGCTAACGCCATCGGACAGTTATATCTCCTGAACGCCTTCTTGGGTACACAGTATCATTTATACGGAGTCCAAGTAATTGAAGATTTAGTGGGTGGAAAGGAATGGCGTGCAGCTGAACGTTTCCCCAGGGTCACGCTTTGCGATTTCGAGATTCGTCAACTTCAAAACATCCAACGGTTCACGGTACAGTGTGTCTTGCCTATTAACTTGTTCAACGAAAAAATCTACATTTTCCTGTGGTTCTGGCTGGTTTTCGTCGCTGTGTTCAGCTGTTATAGTCTTATTTCATGGCTGTGGAGTATGCTCTTCCCGGCCACGCGAATCACGTACGTGCGGAAATTTCTCAAAATCATGGATCGCATTGGAGCTGGTCCGGATAAGAAATTGGCTAACAGATTTACAATGGAGTATCTTCGCCATGATGGAGTCTTCACTTTGCGTCTCGTTGGGAAGAACTCCAGCGATATCGTTGTGGGAGAAATTGTCTCTGGACTATTTGATATGTATAGGAATAAGAAAAATATTCAGATTCGGCCAAATGGTCACGAAACAGAAGGTGAAGACGTTTGATCCGCAAGATTTTAAGAATTCGTTCGTTTTGTTTGGGTTTTTTTTTCATAAAAAAAAAAAGTTATACGGATTTTTTTTTTTGGCCTTCAGTTTCTTTCCTATTGTGTTTAATTAACACACGACCTATTCCACCAATGCCTGGTTTATCGTACGAAGAACAAGTGAACTACAGATGCGATATATCGATAATAAGAGAAGCCATTAACATGTGCAGGCCTAAATTCAAATATTTTTCACTTCAGTTCTTTTTCGATATAAAGTTGGACAAATTGACAACGGATAAACAATGAACCGAGAAAAACATTGGAAAATGAATAAAGGGGAAAGTATTCGCCAGGCATTTCACACACATTCCGACCAATGTTGCCTAAATGATTCGATGTTGTCCTAATGTGAAAAAAGCAACTTTTCTGCTAAAGTGTATGGACATAAAGAGTTAAACTGACTTGTGTTCTTTCTCCCAATTATTGGATTTTTAGTGTTTAATTTTTGGAGTGGAATTATACAATGTATTGCAATATTTAGTTACTTATTGAATGTGAAAAAAACTAAGATGCAATGTCGTCATTGACGACATCCTATATACGTGATCAAAATGTCATCCCTTTATTATTCTCATGTCATGTATTACATGCTGAATGTAAATTTAAAACGGAAGTGTTTAGCCAATGTAAGATTTTGCCACATTGTAAACCCATACATTTGCAAAAAAACGCATTCTCGCTGTCGATTTGTAGCAGCGACTTTAGGGAATTACCCTTTTTCGTGCGTTCTGATTAGTGCAGAAAAACATACACCAATCAATAGGTGCACGTTAGGGGAATCCCCAAAAATCGGGACTACAAACCGAACTATGAGAAGGCCGTTGTCCTTTCCGTGCAATGACATAATTTGATTGTTCATTCAACCAAAACGGAATCGGTGGTTAAAATGTAAGAAATTATGTGACATAGGGCCACAGAAAAGCATTATCATATCTGTGGTCTTAGGACTAGCTTTGTATCAGTATGTAAAACATACGAAATATCTATAACCATTTCGATCCCACCTGATGCTTGACACACCCAAACATTTCTTCATTTAATGATTAAGTGCTTAATGTATGGCACTCATTTCTTTGTGATTCAGTTCCAATACAATATTGTTAATCGAAAGCCTCAATCTCATTTTAGAAACCGTACAAAGGATCCATATGGATAAGTGAATACAAGTTTTTAATACAATAATCGTCATTGAGTTTAGTCTTCTAGTTCAAGTTTTGTTGAAGTCAAGACGGGTGAGCCAAAATGTTCACATGTTTCAAATGCTATTTAAAGTCTTCCACTTATGTATATTAACATTTCAAAATGTTGTTTGTGATGAACGGGAATATAGGCAGTGAACAAAGAAAAAACACTTCATGATGTATGTATGTATATATTTTCTTTCCTATGCAAGAGTTGTCGTTCGTTGTTATGTCGTACCTGATACCTACTATACAGGCTCAGCGACGGGAAACTGACCAACTTAGAAATAACTGTTTACATTTTTTGTTTGACATTTATTTAATTATAAACGGATAGCAACTCGAAATAATTAGCATTATTCTTTATTGGTGACAAAACTGCATGGTTTTTAACGAAAGAGAGGAAAAGGATTTTTTTTTTTTCGTTTTACGCAGTTGCATGAACACAGACGATTTACCAGAAATGCCATTGTAGTTGTTGTTTTTTCTCTCGCAAGTAGTCTGATGTCCTTGCTGAAAGGAATGCCCAGTGAACATGTGGTACAGAGTATTCCCTAAAGATACTGGCATGAATGAAAGATTATTAACTGTTGTGGAATAACATCCCTAACCCGAGTTAGAGAAGCCATCTTTATCTCACACACAGTTCGTATTTTCAAAGAAAGACTAAACTTCATCAAAGCAATGACAATCTTGCCTAAATTGCCTTTTCATCAACTATGTATTCGAAATAAAATAATCTCTACCTTTAGTCTCCTCATAAAAAATGCCTCCGACATTAACTATTTCACTTTAAGATATTAGTATTGTATAATTTGAAGTATATTACCATTTAATTTTATCGTTGAAACAGTACATATAGCCCATTAATAAACTTTTGTTTAAACATTTTTTCTCTTTTTATGAACGTGATAAAGTTGACATGGTTGTGACGTTGGAATAACTAGGATTTGCACTCTAAAGGTGCATTCCTACTGTACGACTTGTGGTAACGCCTTCGGGGGATTCCCCTTATTTGCGACATTGTTACTGGTCGAGAAAAAAGTAAGAAACAGTCGACCGATTAAAAGCCCTCATATGAGGGGAATCCCCTGATGTAGTGACTACAAATCGTGCCGTGATAAGGCATCATGTGACGAGGGATGTTTGGAATGTTGCTCCAATCGGCAGTCTGGGGATAGTTTCACAATGGTTTATAGCGACCGTTCGCAAACCTCTTTTTTTCACAAAGCCACGGCAAAATTGCGCCAAGACTCCAAGACAACAGCGTGCAGAATCGACCAAACCTCGCGGGATTCTCGTTGTTGCGATATCATCACTACGCTCGGTCGTGATTGATGTATGAATATGTACCAACATCGTATATTTTGTTCGCCGGAAACCTGTTTACCAGCGTCTGAGACTATCCAAACTCTTACGTAATTTTAGCGAATTTAATATGGCTTAAGACCATGCAAATTTGGTTTAGGGGTACATTATTATCTGAACCCAAAACCGATGGAAACTTTGAATTCTCTTGAAAACCCGGACTATTTTCAGTCGATTTGAAAAAACCCAAACTGCGGTCACTTTGGCAGAAGATCGTTCGACGTTCCCGATGCTGTGCGCAGTGCAGTTGAAGACTCACGACAGACTATGTGTGCGAAATGTCGCAAAGCCTTTGTGAAATTATCTCCACGATGTACGTAAATACTGTTGAGTTTAAGCATGGTTGTTAGTAACTTATGTAGTTCTAACTCGGTTGATTTTGGGTTGGATCGTTCTAATTTGTATTTTGTAACGAGTGATATTATTTACTATTTTAATACTGTCTTTCGAATAAGCAGAAAGTGATTTTGTACATTATTGTCAATAGTCATGATCGTTAGTAAGTAGCACCACCTGGAAATGGTGACAATGGAGTGAATTTGATTTGTTGATAGGTCATCCGTCGTCACAACCTTCGCGGTTGTGGCCCTTATAAATGACGTCACAGGTTTTCCTGTAAGATGTTATTTTAAAAACGGGGCAAATATCACGATTGTTCTGACGTCAGAGAACCGACTCCAACGTCACCTTGGCAACATTTCCGGTTATTATTGTTTATATTATATATCTCACACTGTTATGTTTTCCTTTCAATTAGTCTTACCAAAGTAATATTTGTATCTGTATCTTGCTGTTAATCATACCACCAACCTAACAGAGCTTTAGTTTTACACACAAAAAAAACAAACATACAAACACAATAAAACTGTTTCCCTGTGACAAAAGTGTTCCGGGATAGCTTAAATACACCTAGTACTGAGCTTGGTTTTAATTATTTTGTCTTTAACAATGAGGTAGGTTAATTAGGTTGCTCAAAGCTCAGTTAAGTTAACGGTCCTTTAGATGACGTTGCGTAACAAAGAATTTCTATTACGTCGTGACGTCCATTTCTTTGTGACGCGACGTCGTCTTACTGGCTGTTAGGCTAACGGAGATTTGAATAACCGGACCCAGGGCATTAATGTTGTTAGATATAAGGATCCCTACCCCTATAGGAACGATTATTTTCGTCAAAATAGATTCTTTTGCGCTTTATTCGCTGCTTTTACATACTATTAGGGCATTAAATTGAAATTCCGGGAAATTTATTCCTTAGGCATTTCTTAAGTTTTTACGAAGAGGGGCATTAAAATATCAATGGACGTCCATCATTTTACACCCAGACAAAACCATTTTCCAGAAGTTATATTTTTTCTTCTTGTAAATATGGTCTTAAAAATATCCCAAATTTCAGAATTGGACTCTAATGGACTCATAAAGAATTTGTTTCCTCCTTCAACAAAAAATGAACAAAAAAACATTCAAATGTAGTTCGCAGGAAGTTCCCCATTTCATAATGGCGTGAAACTGTCCCGAAAGAATTTTTCAACATCTCAAATTACCACAAACATGTCTGGTTTCGTTTTATATTTCCCGGCAAAGACAATGATTTGGTGCGATTTTCAAACGCCATTTTCGTTTTCTTAAACTATTTGGTTTTTGGTCAGATTTGCTCAAACCCAAAACCCCAAAACTTCAGCACTGATGGTACACTTATACGAACCAGTGGGTCTATTTACTGGCTTTAAAATATAGACATTGTACCTTGTGAGTCGAACCCGATTTCCATTTTTGTCTGAAAATAAAAAATATTGTTTAAACTTTACTGAGATGATCAATTCATTTGTTTATTTTGGGGTCGATTTTTACTTTGAGAAATTCCGACGAAATACATCGAGACGTTTGGTTAATTGTTAGGCAACTCTTTTCCCACCGATTTATTACTTACTTTGTACGTGTTTTTCATTATTGTCATATATTACCTAAATTTGTGTATCGTTCTCCGTTGTACATAGAGATATAATATTATGTCCAATTTTTGCTGGTTTTTTTGTCTGTTTGTTAGTTGAAGTGAATTTCTAGATGACAATTCGGTCTTCCAATGAACAAATCAAGTTGAAAACAGTATGAAGGTACTGACACATACAGTAAAGTACAGGTTATTGTTCCGGTCCCCAGCTCCCACCATGCAGTGCTTATATTTGGCGGGCACTGGGGAAGGGACCGCATGATTTGACAAAAGGGAACTAACTCTCTTGTGCAAGAGTTGTCGTTCGTTTCTCTTCGCTG
>JAVFBX010080626.1:0-16656 GCA_034783855.1 Mopalia kennerleyi | reverse complement strand
TCTTTTTCAAATTATTATTTAAAAAAACATTTAAAATGAGTAATGCGTCAATAAAAAGAAAATAGACGCCATTATTTATGGTTATTTTCTCGAAATGCAATAACTATAAGATTCAATATATTAGTTAACCGAGTGGAATTGTCCTTGAGCTAGTAAAAGGTGCCTCGTTTTTTTGAAATTTTGATTACAACGATCCCAGTGGATTTGTTTGTCTTAAAAAATTGTAAAATACAACTTTCAGAATACATTAAAAAAAATCTAGAACGAACTTCTCAAAACTGAGGCAAGCTTCACTAGATCGCATTGTGCGCTTTACAATGCTACCAATTTGAAGTTTCTAGCATGAATAGTTTTGTAGAAATAAGCCTTAGAAAATGTAGAGTTCGCTTAAAATTGAAGTGCCAGAAATAGGCATTAACATTTTGCGACTTGAATATATGATCATGGGAAAACTAAATTATAGGCTCCAATTTGACTGTTTGTAATTAGAATTTCGAATAAGTTTTTTCACCAACATATTGTTTGAATACCTAACTTTTAATGCAAGAAATAACAAAAACTTCTTTCATTTTGAGCCAAAGGGGTCCGGCAAGACCTTAAGTTGTTATCCATACCAAGTCTTTCATCTTATATGTACTTCCGACCTCCTAATGCCATTCAAAGAAGGTTAATAAAAGTTTTTAGTTCTTGTTATTATTGCAACTCCCAAGTATTTATATTGTCGGAGAATGCTTTGTTAAGTTTGACAAATATAGTACGTCTCACTGCAACAGGCCATACTGTATACCCCCGGCTGTCAAACTAGGTTTCTTATGACAAATGGAGCTGTCAGGGTTTATGTTCGGAATCGTTCTTCACGCAGAACCAATTGTTGTGCCCATTATTCCAATAGGGTTCTTTCTCATAGCCAAGAGAAGAACGTAACATTACCCTGGTTCAGATCTTAAAACCACATTCTCTAGTTTTTATAACGTAGTACAATAAATCTCCCAGACAAAAATGACTTTATTCCTACAGTTTAGCGGTATTATAGCTAAAAATGCCTGATTTAAGGGCCACCGCACGTTCTACATCACTTGTTTTATACTGTATAAACGTCGCTTATGTAATCTTAATGAATCTTTATGCCATCGCTTGAAACGAAAAACAGATTTGCTTCAGATAACAAATGTTGTTGTTCTCTAAAAACGGATGGAGGCAACCCACAGAGAAAGCTGTTTACCGTCAAAAGCTCATCTGGTCTGAGAGGACGTGAAATTAACTAACTTGTATTGCGTAACTGACACAAAAACATGGCCTGTAGTGGCAAAGTCGAGGTCTTTAACCGATTGAACACCAATAGCGTTCCATATTCTCGATACCATGTTAGACCTTTCTAAATACCATAGCAAACACTTAACCATGTTAGACCTTTCTAAATACCATAGCAAACACCTAACCATGTTAGACCTTTCTAAATACCATGGCAAACACCTAACCATGTTAGACCCCTCTAAATACCATAGCAAACACTTAACCATGTTAGACCTTTCAAAATACCATAGCAAACACCTAACCATGTTAGACCCTTCTAAATACCATGGCAAACACTTAACCATGTTAGACCTTTCTAAATACCATAGCAAACACTTAACTATGTTAGACCCTTTTACATACCATTGCAAACACCTAACCATGTTAGACACTTCTAAATACCATAGCAAAGACCTATCCCTGCTAGACCCTTCTAAATACCATAGCAAAGACCTAACCATGTTAGACCCATCTTAATAACATAGCAAACACGTAACCATGTTAGACACTTCTAAATACCATGGCAAACACCTAACCATGTTAGACCCTTTTACATACCATAGCAAACACCTAACTATGTTAGACCCATCTAAATACCATAGCAAACACCTAACCATGTTAGACCCTTTTACATACCATAGCAAAAACCTAACCATGTTAGACCCATCTAAATACTATAGCAAACACCCAACCATGTTAGACAGCTGTCAGGCCTACTTTTCTTTGGTACTCATTCTTCACTGGCTACAAGCTTTGACCTAATGTCAGGCCTTCTTCTCTTTGCCCTGCTGGCAGGCCTACTTCTCCCTGGTACTCATTCTTCACTGACTACAAGCTTTGCCCTGCTGCAAGGCCTACTTCTCCTTGGCACACATTCTTTACCGGCTACAAGCTTTGACCTGCTGTCAGGCCTACTTCTCCTTGGTATTCAATCTTCACTGGCTACAAGCTTTGCCGTGATACCAGGCCTACTACTCTGTGTCCTGCTGCCAGGTCTACTTCTCCCTGGTACTCATTTTTCACTGGCTACAAGCTTTGCCCTGCTGCAAGGCCTACTTCTCCTTGGTACACAGTCTTTACTGGCTACAAGCTTTGACCTGCTGCCAGGCCTACTTCTCCTTGGTATTCTTTCTTCACTGGTTACAAGCTTTGCCCTACTGCCAGCCCTACTACTCCTCGGTACTCATTCTTCACTGGCTACAAGCTTTGCCCTGCTGCCAGGCCTACTTCTCCTTGGTACTCATTTGTCACTGGGTACAAGCTTTTCTCTGCTGCCAGGCCTACTTCACTTTGCCCAGCTGTCAGGCCTACTGGTCTTTGGTACTCATTCTTCATTGGTTACAAGCTTGGTCCAGCTGCCAGACCTACTTCTCCTTGGCACTCATTCTTCACTGGCTACAAGCTTTGCCCTGCTGTCAGGCCTACTTCAATTTGCCCAGCCGTCAGGACTACTTCTCCTTGGTACCCTTTCTTCACTGACTACAAGCTTTGCCCTGCTGCCAGGCCTACTTCTCATCGGCACTCATTCATCACTGGCTACAAGATTTGCCCAGCTGTCAGGCCTACTTCTCCTTGGTACTCATTCTTCACTGGCTACAAGCTTTGTCTAGCTGCCAGGCCTACTTCTCTTTGCCCAGCTGTCAGGCCTACTTCTCTTTGGTACTCATTCTTCACTGGCTACATGCTTTGCCTTGCTGGCAGGCCTACTTCTCCTTGGTACACATTCTTCACTGGCTACAAGATTTGCCCTGCTTGCAGGCCTACTACTCCTTGGTACTCATTCTTCACTGGATACAAGTTTTGCCCTGCTGTCAGGCCTACAACTCCCTGTTACTCATTCTTCATTGGCTACAAGCTTTGCCCTGCTGCCAGGCCTACTACTCCTTGGTACTCAATCTTCAATAGCTATAAGCTTTGCCCAGCTGCCAGGCCTACTTCTCTTTGGTACTCATTCGAAACTGGCTACAAGCTTTGCCCTGCGGCCAGGCCTACTTATCTTTGCCCGGCTGCCAGGCCTTCTTCTCCTTGGTACTCATTCGTCACTGGCTACAAGCTTTGCTCTGCTGCAAGGCCTACTTCTCTTTGCCCGCTGCCAGGCCTTCTACTCCTTGGTACTCAATCTCCAATGGCTAGAAGCTTTGTCCAGCTGTCAGGCTTAGTTCTCTTTGGTACTCATTCGAAACTGGCTACAAGCTTTGCCCGCTGCCAGGCCTACATCTCTTTGCCCGGTTGCCAGGCCTACTTCTCCTTGGTACTCATTCGTCACTGGCTACAAGCTTTGCCCTGCAGCCAGGCCTACTACTCCTTGGTACTCAATCTTCAATGGCTACAAGCTTTGCCCAGCTGTCAGGCCTCCTTCTCTTTGGTACTCATTCGTCACTGGCTACAAGCTTTGCTCTGCTGTCAGGCCTACTTCTCTTTGCCCGGCTGCCAGGCCTACTTCTCCTTGGTACTCATTCTTCACTGGCTAAAAGCTTTGCCCTGCTGTCAGGCTTACAACTCCCTGATACTCATTCCTCATTGGCTACAAGCTTTGCCCTGCTGCCAGGCATACTACTCCTTGGTACTCAATCTTCAATGGCTACAAGCTTTGCCCAGCTGCCAGGCCTACTTCTCGTTGGTACTCATTCGTCCCTGGTTTCAAGCTTTGTCCTACTGCCAGGCCTACTATTCCTCGGTACTCATTATTTACTGTTTACAAGCTTTGCCCTGCTGCCAGGCCTACTTCTCCTTGGTACTCATTCTTCACTGGCTACAAGCTTTGCCCAGCTGTCAGGCCTACTTCTCGTTGTTACACATTCTTCACTGACTGCAAACTTCGTCCAGCGGCCAGGCCTACTTCTCTTTGCCCAGATGTCAGGCCTATTTGTCTTTCGTACTCATTCTTCACTGACTACAATTAAGCTTTGCCCTGCTTCCAGGCCTACTTCTCATTGGTACTCATTCTTCACTGGGTACAAGCTTTGTCCTGCTGTCAGACCTACTTCACTTTGCCCAGCTGACAGGCCTACTTCTCCTTTGCACGCATTCTTCACTGGCTACAAACTTTGGTAGACATTCTTCACTGGCTACAAGTTTTGACATGCTGTCAGGCCTACTACTCCTTGGTACTGATTCTTCACTGGCTACAAGCTTTGTCCTGCTGTCAGACCTACTTCTCATTGCCCAGCTGCCAGGCCTACTTCTCTTAGGTACTCATTCTTGACTGGCTACAAGCTTTGACCAGCTGTCAGGCCTTCTTCTCTTTGGTGCTCATTCTTTACTGGCTACAAGCTTTGCCCTGCTGTCAGACCTACTTCTCTTTGGTACTCTTTCTTTACTGGCTACAAGCTCTGCCCTGCTGTCAGACCTACTTCTCTTTGCCCAGCTGCCAGGCCTACTTCTCTTAGGTACTCATTCTAGACTGGCTACAAGCTTTGTCCTGCTGGCAGGCCCACTTCTCTTTGGTACTCATTCTTTACTGGCTGCAAGCTTTGACCTGCTGACAGACCTACTACTCCTTGGTACCCATTCTTCACTGGCTACAAGCTTTGTCCAGCTGCCAGGCCCACTTCTCTTTGGTACTCATTCTTTACTGGCTGCAAGCTTTGGCCTGCTGACAGACCTACTACTCCTTGGTACCCATTCTTCACTGGCTACAAGCTTTGCCCTGCTGTCAGGCCTACTTCTCTTTGGTACTCATTCTTTATCGGCTACAAGCTTTGCCCTGCTGTCAGACCTACTTCTATTTGGTACTCATTCGACACTGGCTACAAGCTTTGCTCTGCTGGCAGGCCTACTTCTCCTTGGTACACATTCTTTACTGGTTACATGCTTTGCCCAGCTGCCAGGCCTACTTCTCGTTGCCCTGCTGGCAGGCCTACTACTCCTTGATACTCATTCTTCATTGGCTACAATCTTTGCCCAGCTGTCAGGCCTACTTCTCCTTGGTACTCAATCTTCACTGGCCACAAGCTTTGCCCTGCTGTCAGGCCTACAACTCCCTGTTACTCATTCTTCATTGGCTACAATCTTTGCCCTGCTGCCAGGCCTACTACTCCTTGATACTCATTCCTCATTGGCTACAATCTTTGCCCTGCAGCCAGGCCTACTACTCCTTGATACTCAATCTTCAATGGCTACAAGCTTTGTCCAGATGTCAGGCCTACTTCTCTTTGGTACTCATTCGAAACTGGCTACAAGCTTTGCTCTGCTGCCAGACCTACTTCTCTTTTTCCGGCTGCCAGGCCTACTTCTCCTTGGTACTCATTCGTCTCTGGCTACAAGCTTTGCTCTGCTGCCAGGCCTACTTCTCTTTGCCCGCTGCCAGGCCTTCTTCTCCTTGGTACTCATTTTCTTGCAACGAGGTGACAATAGTTTTCAAACAAAAATACGCATGTGTGGCTACTTCCAGATGTATTGCACAACAAGGCAAGTGAAGGTAACTCCGTAGCGTTGTCTTATCAGGTTAGACTTATTGGTTTTCTGTTGGGTAATGGAATTGGAGATCACGATTTCTAAGGAATGTCTGCTCTGCATAGGCGTCCACCTGATGGAAATAAGTCACCGAAGAGATGATCTAATCTCTATAAATGACTGGTCTTTAGCACACGTGAAAATCGGGTAAATTTTATGTGCAGTTATCTTTTCTGGCTTAAGTTTCGACCTTGGCGAGATTCTTGGAAGCAGCTGATCGACAATTTTTACTTCTGATGGTTCAAACGAGACTGTCATTACTTGATGATCGTTTGTAGATATGTCGAATTCACATGTCGTTTCATCGAATGGATAATTTTGTCTTAACCCAAATAATCAAAGATATATACTCGCATTGAACCACACCTTTAATAAAAGGATGACGACAGTAAATAGGCATAGGTTTTGTTACAAAAACATGAACTCGCATAAATACTACACACTTAGCTTGGCAAATTCCACATGAACATGGACACTCTTTACTTTATTAATGGACAGTTATGTTTTACTAGCATAACACTGTCAAAGAATTCCAAAGAGGAATATGTCAATTTCTAACTAGTATCTTCTGTAACAAGCTGTTGACAAGTGTCGTTTAGATGAATCCTCTCCAAGCGATGTAACTAAAACAGAAGGGATGTTTATTATCCTTATAATCACAGTAATACTCAATCTCAGGCTTTCTCTCATGTCGTTCTCCCTAGGTCTTCTTAGAGTGACAATTTACTGGTAACTCTTTTTTATTCCTTATTGGAGTATAACTTATTTGCTTAACAAAAAGGACAGACATCGATCGATGAACTGTTATTTTTCCATACGAATTTATCAGATTCCTCAGAGCACCTGTCAGTTAAATTGATACAATAATGTATATTTATTTACGTATATAATCGGCAAAGAGAAATTTATTTATTTCTGTAGGGTGTTTATTAAAACGTAATACCTAAACGTATTTCATTATTAGTAGACTTTACATTGGCCAGCAAGAAATCTGGCGTATACCACTTCGCTATGTCCACAGTCAGCGGATGCTTTTGTATTTAACGTCTCTTGTGGAAAGGCGGCTTGATTCCGTGGGTGGTGGAATGAAAGAGTTCAGTTGTTCAACTGACAAAAACAATAAACGATACAGTGAATAGAGTAAGAATTGTTTGTCCTGTCTCGTTTAGCGTTAAATTAACGTGACAAAGCGCAAAACAGAAGGTATATAAAACATCCAAAGCACAGCAGTCATCAACAAGGGATGGAAGGTTTTGTTCCGTGTAAGATGAGGAATATGGGTTTGCTGAAGATTAATGAGAGTTAATATTAAACACCGAAATTAGATTGCCAACATCTGTGGCTTTGAATTCAGTGCATCTGTCGGTGGCAGCATGTCATTGATATATGGCGCCGGACGATACAAATTGCTCTATCTTTCAAACATTCCTTGGCACATTTTTTGTTCTGATTGTCTCCATATGGTAGGCCAGTTGAAAAACATAGGTTCTATTCAAACCCGTCCATTCTTTCACCCCGATATATTTATTTATTGATTGATAGTTTAACGCCACATTCAGCAGTACTGGGAACATTTGTTTCCGTTTTCTGTAATTCCAATCAGCAGTGACGTCTTGTTGATAGATCGAAAAAGAAACAAATTGACTACAAAAGCATGGACATGAGCGTTAAAATTCTTGAGTTAGCCAATAAATTGAACTTTTGTGACTATGAACAATGGTGGATATAATGCTTAAAATATGTCAAATTTAAAAGTTATACATACGGACTTTTATAAGTAAATATTCATTGCAAGAGAAAAAGTTTTCGAGCTGAAACATTGCCTTCTAAAAAATGGATCATTGGTTTCTTTAACAACAAACTGGATTAAATAGATTCACACAACTGTAAACGTCTCTAATCCTCTGTGTATGACATATTTGAGTGACTTATTAATTTTCTGTATACAGCATATTTGGGTGACTCATTAATCCTTTGTTTACAGCTCATAGGAGTGACTTATTAATCCTCTAAAAAAGTATCTTCATGTTGTTGGCTAACCTTAGGAAATGAAAGGCAAGTTCATTAGTTACAGCAGTAACAAAACGATTCGTTATTCATAAGATGTGCCTAAAGATCCAGTTCAGGTGGGAAACTCTATATTTACTATTAAAGGTACGTAGTTATTTATTTATTTATTTTGATATCAAGTGGTAGAATACGCGTTAGTACCCGTCAACACACAAAGTATGTAAGTTACGTCATGCTAGTACAAATGTTCCAGCTAAAATGATGACGCCTATTTTATTTTGTTTTATTTTTTTTTCCTTTTATATCCTTAGGTCAGGAAGGGTGTAATCAAAGCTGATAGAAGTCTTTGGTTTTGGTTTCTGATATGGAGGTACTTGCACTTATGATCGGTTGACGAAAGTACACCCCAAAGACTAGCATGTGAAGAGAGATGTTACCGAGTCCCTTATATCTCCAGGCAGAATCTAATGACAGACGTGAAAACTGTGAGAACAGGAAATCCTGACCGGAATTTCCCTACGTTTAAAGTGATCTTGATTACAACAAGGCCGAAAGACATGAAATGAAGTATCAGTATGTCCACACAGCAAAAAATATGTTGTCACGGATTTCGAAGGTGAGATTGCGCGTGTGGCTAGAAAATACCACAAAGCTCCTTAACTTTATAAGCCGCGGGGTCATGGCGACATTTACAGTGAAAATCAATTCAATACGTAACGTTTGAATTTTCCAAGTTCAAAGCTGATTCACAAGACTATATCTCTCTCTAGCTGATAAAACTGCACATCTAGCGATCATCGCACGTTTATAAAGAACTATTTTCATCAGCTTTACTTCGCTCCAAGGGCTATGGAAAACTAAAGAGCGAAGATAATTACCAGCTGTGAAATAGTGTAACAAGGGAACATTAGCAAATAATTCATATTTTGTTTACACATTGGTCTTTTCGCGTAACACTTTTTTCCCTTTTTAACCCGTTCAAATGTATTTATTTAATATCTTTAAAGGACAGCTTTAAGTCAGTAACAAGAACTGTCAGCAGGACATCTGATATAAGGCAGATAAACACAGTCCACGAACATATCGAGTAGCTATTTCATAGATTTAGTCACACTAATTCAGTGCATTGATGTGGATTGACAGAAATCCTTGGAATATAGAAGCGAAAATAGCAATGTTCATTTCGACACATCATAAAAACAATGGAGAGTATGCTAGCATTGATTTAAATAATTGCGACCAACGAATTATAATTTATATGGGTGCAATTTTTGAGGTTTTGAAATTTTTCGAAAACTTTCCCGCGATCAAAACAAGGCTATTAGCATAGAATGAGAACATGCCTTCCGTATATTGGGCACGAGAACGCAGCACTAAGGTATATTTTTTGGCAGAACATTTTATTAGATGGGTATTTTACTGAATGTTTACCCGCCAAAGTGTAAAAGCTAAGAATATATTTATGTGGTATTCCTTTAAAATTCGAAACCTCGAAGCCGAACCAAAGGGCGCGGGTCCAGGGCCCGCCTAGTTCCCGGCAGGATGAGGAAAACCGGAACAGCAATCTATGTTCATTTTGGAAATATATTGTGGGCGAGAACGTTGGTTAAATTTATATATCACTAGATTCTTTTGGAAATAAATGTTGTCCAGAGTAGCAACATGACTTTTCTATGATGTGAAAGTGTCTGGTCAAAGTTACGAAACTGGTGAAACTGTCAAAACAATAAAGCATTTCTAATATATATTTCATCACGAGTTTTGGATTTGCCTATATATGTGCATGTTGTTTAAGAGGTAGTAGTGTTATGATACGATTGCTGTCCGTCGCAGGCCTGCGCCACAACGAAGAGTTGTAAATATTGCTGTGCCAAACAACAAAACTCCAGACCTTGATATTACATAATTTTTATCCAGATTTATAAATTGTTGTGCTGTTATTTTTCCTTCCTTCTTTCGGTCGTTTTATTTTCAATTTTTCTTCTTCTTTGACTCTTCCCCTCCCCGAAATGCTACCCTGAAAGTTATATACATGTAAATGGCAGAAATATCCAGTCATTGTGACGTCATTATTGTTGTCCTGTAACCAAAGTGTCTTTCGGAAAGAAAGTACCTATCATCAATACAGAGGTGAAAGCAGAGGGATTTTATTACAGAAACTGTTTCTAACTTATAACCAGGGCATTTCCCAGTTCATTAGTTTTAAGGACCACGATGCAGCAGCGATTCGCAAACATCGTTCAAGCCGTGTACCATATGGTTTTTTCAGCTCTATATCGAACTAAAATAAAGTATTAGTTGGATAATCTAGATTTAGTTTCAATCATAATGGGATGCGACGGCCATTGATTTCAAAATTATAACGGCATGTTAGTTACGTCATGTGATCGGGAATAGGCCTCCTACATTCTGTCTTCTTCCAGCATCAGCTGAAAGTTAAAAAGATGTAATTGTTCCTTCCGTCCCTACAGTTACTTCCAACAACAACAACAACAACACAAACTATGGCTCTGCCAGATCAGTATTCAAGCGACACAGTTTAAACGAAGTACAAACTCGTCCAGTAGAAGACAACCAGACGTACATGGCCTTTAGACAAACTTATTCGACGTAATTCCATTTTTCTGATACAACACAAGTTAATAAAATCTCTACATTTTGGATTAACATGAAATACACGGTTGTCCATAGCCCCAGAAATCGCAAGATCCTTTAAACAAAGCTTTATATAGCGGTATCGGCCACATTATAGATAACTCGCAATTAGGAATTTATTATGGGCAATCTTTCTCAAGGTATTTTCATCGTAATGTTATGTTTTAACAAAGGGTGATATGAATACAATTGTGTTAGTAGTTAAATCAATAATATTTCGTTCAAACTGTGAACAACAGAAATATCTCTTTAAAATTTAGACATAGTATAGGTTTGAAATAAACAAAATGATAAGTGGGCTATCTGGAGCATTTTCTGAAGTAGACAAAAACATGTATGATGTGAAAATACTACACTATTTCTCTTTCTTTATGATTGTATGGTCGGTCGTCAGAAGTCGATGCGGATGCCTTCCTATGTGCCAATCTGAATTTCAATAGCTGATAGTTCATCACCCGACGAGTAAAACATTTGAGGGTGCAGTATTCAAGTGGATCTTTCCACAAAGGTTAATCTGAGCTGAAGCAAGATCAGTGATGAAGCACATGGACATGGAAATCTAGTCTCTGGTGTTACAGCTGTAAGCATTATTGGAGTTTGAGATTGTATCAGTCTCCTCTGATGTGGAAATAATAGTGCAGCGGCTCAGTGTCCAGATTGTATTGACATCACATCCGTTCATTTTTACAGCCATCTGTCCGTGTGAATGATGGATAGAGATTCTTTCTGATTGATTTATCTTTGATTTCCTTACTGGGTTTAGAATAACCGACTTGAAATCAATTATTTTGATACTCTCTGATTAGCTTGCCTGTGCGTTAGCCTAAGGCGTATCACGAACCGTTAGCCCTTTGAACCGAAGGCGTATCACGAACCGTTAGCCCTTTGAACCGAACCTGTTGAACCCATGTTCAACCACCACCAACAACAACAGCAATAAAACATATAGGACGTGATTGTTCTGCTTCAAACCCTGTTAAAAATTGATTCTTTACAAATAAAAGGCAAATTTTTTTTATCAGCATAACGCAATAAATGACGAATCTGCCAACTATTAATTCCGGTCACTCAAATACAGCCTGTATACTTTGTGTAAATCTATAAGTATCTAATAACAGATCAAACATAACAGCTATCTGAAGACAAACTCGGTGTAGTATCTGCTTATGTTGTAACGGTGTTCGTGGAATGCAAAGATAAATAAATGTGAATGACTTATGGTGTATTGGATCTTCCATAATAACTGATTCCTCGTACTATACATTCCACGTTACTATTGATATTGTCTACACGTTGTTGATGATGAGGGCTGGGTACGGTACCCTGATTTGCTGTCTTCATATTAATTTATTTCCTTTGGGTGTTGACAGCAATTCACAGATCTGGTTCAGTAAAGTGATGTCAAAGAAATGTATAAGGTTGTAACTGATAAGATAGCGCCAATAACATCTCGATTTCACAGCCACATTTGATCAACCAGTTGGTTCAAACATCAAACATAGCCATACCTTGAGCTCCATTTGTGATTTGTTAATATTATTAACAATATAGATTACTCTGTGATATCTGACCTAACCCATCTTACTCAATAAAAATACGCAAACGATTAAAATCCTTCACCAACTTTCTGGTCATGGTCCGTCGGTTAACTTTAAAACGAATAAATTGAGATTCAATTTTCTTTTGTGAGATCAACTGTATTTCGACATTACGCCAAAGGAAATCTGCGTAAATAATAGTCTAGTTGTTTTTATCCCTCCTTTATGCAGTTTGTTTTTATTTTTTCTAACGAATATCATAAATATTTATTGAATAGTCCCTGTCAGGGATGATTATGTCATGGAGTTAAACAAAAAACCGTATACAAGAGACGATCCTATTGTAATTTGCTCAGTCCTTATTACCCCATTGGTGAGAGTTTTTAAGAGAAGTTGTAACAGGCGGTCAGCCGGGAAGAACTTCGCTCACCCCCATGTACTTGATTATAACATAGAAGATTCAGCGTCACAATTACATGTACAACAGTTATATATTGTAGATAATATTGCTCTACTATTGAATAAAATGATTACTCGTTGAGTTTATGTGCTGTGGTGGGACATTTCTTCTTATTCACAGCACATATCAGTACATATCCAATGTGGACAGACATATATTTTAATATTCACTCCTTTTCACACAGGAAAAAGTTTCATGTCAGATGTGACGTACAATAGTGTGTCTTACGAATATGGTTTTTACTAAGTATCATGTCGTTTACCCACCGCATTAAATAGCTGAGAATATTAGAATGGACATTCAGTCGTCAAGCAGCTGAAATAACCAATACTTCAAGGTTAAGCCTAAAATGAAACAAACAAATCTGACCTCACTGCGACGAAACTGGACGTCACTGTATCGAGTAAACAAAGATTACTGGCCCATTTAACAACAAGCTCTATTTCTTGACGTTTGTATTATACAAAAACCTATCTTGCTAGGTAAGTCTTGTTTTAATGGCTGTATCAGTCATTGGACCAATATTCAAAGATTGGGTAGTTATGGAATTAATGATATATTTGCAAATCACAACATTTTAACCCACATCACAACGCGTAGCGGTCTAGCTGACTAAAACACTGACATGACATTTATATTTAGTCAACTTCGTGTCATCCAAAAGTTTTACTCCGAATACAAATGAGACAGCCAAACACTGATTCAGTTGAAACACACTAATTAATTTAATTACTTAATCAATTGAACAAAGAGTGGAGTACAAAATGTGTTTTTGCATAAACTGTATGTATACATTTAAAAAAGGGGAATGTAACAATTTATATTGTGATCATCTACCTCCATTGACTAAAGATGACACATTGTTCTTGTTAGTATTAATACCCAAATGCCTCTTGACATTGATGTCTCTGACTTTGTTAAGTGTTATGTCTTTGAACAGATAATTTGCCTGAAGATGCAGCTGTCCCGCGAGAGTAAAATGCTCACTGCGAGATTTTCATAAAGGTCAAGCTGAGCGCAAGTCAAATCAATCAACCGGAACAAGTACAATAAAGTTCTTGTCGGTCCTGGGTGCTAATTCTGTCGGGATTATTCGATATTGAGGATGTAGTTGCATCAGATATTATATATCACGTGCCCAGTCCCCAGATTGTATGGACAAGACTTTCATTCTATTTTTACAGCTGACCGGCGGTTTAAATGATTTTGGTTTCTGTATTCCGGAAAAACATTTATGCAGCTTGATAATATTGATAGTATGTGGTAAGGTCATTCTTGTGAGACAACCAAAGCCATGTCACGAATATCTGTCAGTTAGTTTTGAGCTGTAGTTCTTATAAAGAAACACAAATGAGAAACGTCCATTCACGTATAGATCAATTCTCAAAGTTAACAAAAAGGGTTGGTTTCTAAGCTTGGAAACTAAAGACAAAGAGAGAGATGTCAAAAGATGTTGTTTTCTAAGTCCAGAGGCGGAGAGAGAGAGCTAACAAAAGGTGTTGGTTTCTAAGCCCGGAGGATATTGACAGAGTGAGCTAACAAAAGGTGTTAATTTCTAAGCCCAGAGACTATTCACAGAAAAGCTAACAGAAGGTGTTGGTTTCTAAGTCCGGATACCAGGGATAGAGAGAGCAAACAGAAGGGGTTGGGTTTAAGCCAGTAAGCTATTTATAGAAACGGCTAACAAAAGGTGTTTGCCTCTAGGCCCGGAGGCTATTGACCGAGAGCGCTAACAGACGGTGTAGGTTTCTAGGCCCGGAGGCTTTTGGCAGAGAAAGCTAACAGAAGCTCATAAACTCATAGGCCCGGAGGCTAATGACAGAGAAAGCTAACAGAAAGTATTGGTTTCTAAGTACAGATACCAGTGACAGAGAGGACAAACAAGAGGGGTTGGTTTTGAGGCCATGAGGCTATAAAGATTCTAAAACGGTGTTGTTTCTAAGCCAAGAGGCTAATGGCAGAGAGCTAAGAGAAGGTGTTGGTTCCTAAGCCCGGATGCAAGGGGCCCGGAGGCTATTGGTAGACAGATCTAACTAAAGGTGTTAGTGTCTAAGTGCGGAGGCTATTGACATAGAGAACTAACTATAGGTGTTGGTTTCTAAGCCCGGTGGCCAGTGACAGAGAGCTAACTAAAGGTGTTGGCTCTTAGTCCGGATACCAGTGACAGAGAGGGCAAACAGAAGGTGTTGGTTTTTAAACCAAGAGGCTATTGATAGAGAGGGCTAACAAAAAGTGTTGGTATCTAAGTCCGGATACCAGTGACAGAGAGAGCAAACAGAAGGTGTTGTTTTTAAAGCCAGGAGGCTATAAAACAGAAGGTGTTGGTTTTTAAACCAGGAGGCTATTGATAGAGAGGGTTAACAAAAAGTGGTGGTATCTAAGTCCGGATACCAGTGACAGAGAGAGCAAACAGATGGTGTTGGTTTTTAAGCCAGGAGGTTACATCTTCCCCTGTAATATAGCACCCTCACGAACCAGATCATTTGAATGATCTCAATAATTATGCTGTCGTTCTGTACATCTGAGATAGTTGTACAGTAACTATTATAAAGTTAATGTAGTCAGGTGTCTTGGGTTCACATCATGCATCAGTCTCAGTTGTCCAATGAAATGCCGGGTAACACGAGTCGTCAATCTCTCTGGCCAGCAGCAAGCCCAACTCTATTCTCGGGAGAAGTTTCTATCGTGGACGAGACTAAGACAACTATTCTACGCCATGTCAAGCCACCGCGCCAATATTTAGGGCGACGTTTATATAGCTACAGATTAGCAAATCAAAAAAGTGCAAAACAAGATGGCCCGTGTGTTTTTTAGAGCCAATGTTTCGACGTAGGAAGACGAATCGACTCAGCAGAGCCAATAGTTGGGAGGCAGCCCTGTGATTGGCCAACCAGCCCTAGCTGTTTATCATGTTGTCAGATCCACATCTGACGGTAATAAAATATTTGGAAGTTAGTTAAGATCCGATTTCAATTAGATTGCAGCCTGAATCGATTGGATTTCTGCTGTAATTAATTTACGAACAGCTGATGTGATGTTGTCAGTACTGCTCTGCTGAAAAGTGAAACCGGGTGGCCATTGGTTTGTGTTGTCGGGATACACCTTTCCTAAAGTCCTGTGTACATTTACCATGCCTCTGGATACGTCCGTCGTGTTACAGGTTCTTTTTAACAAAGTTCAATAAAGTAGCATATAAATTCATGAGATAAAAGATAGTTGACACGAATTGATCAATAGAGAGAGCAATGGGAGCAATAGATTTCTGGAGTCCAAAAAAGTAACAAAGGTGTATTGACGTCTGGTATGATAGAATACTCGCGTAAAGCTTTGGTCGAGTCAACTGTAACATATTCCTAGTAATAAGCCAGCTCGATGGCAGATGTTGTCCCGAATAGTACTACTTGTATTGTATGCGGCATCAATATTACCACGACTGCCATGATCTTCTTTGACAGGGAAGGTGTAGTGTTTTTTGGACATTCCTCCCTCATGTAATTCGTTTTAATTGTTTCTACCGAGTGTTTTGAAGATCCAATAAAACTTTCCTGTCAGAGTTAATTGTGTCAGGAAAAAATATATACCATCCCCCCTAAAAAAAATAAAATCAGGAAAAAAACAAAACAAAACAAAAAACAAGAAGAACAAATAAATCCAGTATAGAGCAGAGAAGGATATCAATCAATCGATCAAATAGTAACGACCCGATACCCTTTTACGTTAATTTTACTTTATTCCCTTTTTTACAGGAGAGCATGCACTGAAATTGAACGTCCACCAAACTGAAGATTTATTTCCTTGGCCGCGGGAGTATCTCGGCTTATATAGTTAGATTAAGCTATAGTTGATTGATTTCACTATTGGGTGTCCAGTTCTTTATGTAGCTCAAGACTCAAAAACCTATCCGTCCATAAACTCAAACTAGTCTTTGGCATATTCTGAAGTAGGTTATTATGTGTTTGACATTATTTCGTTACTCTATGTTTGAATCCGTTAGATAGACACTGGTTATCATCACGAATTACACACAGTGTTGTGGTATAGTATGGTTCATCATTGCTCGTTGTAAAAACGAAATGGCAGTGAAAACACATAAATAGACCGGGTGAGACGTTTAGATCTAAATTACACAGATATAATTAAACGGAGACGATCACTGATCAAAATAAAACATAGGTATGGCAAGCCGTTTTATCACTTCTACCTTTATTCTACATATGTTGAATTCTTTTCCACATATGTGAAATT
>JAVFBX010080515.1:0-15741 GCA_034783855.1 Mopalia kennerleyi | reverse complement strand
CCCCCCCCCCCCCCCCCCCCCCCCCCCCCCCCCCCCCCAACCAGAATAACGAAAGTCGTGTTGGCGATGGAGGAAATTATTTTTCGATCTTTGTTGTTTGTTTGTCTGTCTGTCTGTCTAAAACCGGAAAGAAAGTTCATTAAATCGTCACGTAGTTTCCACAAATTAAGACATTGTCGTGTCGTCTATATAGTACAAGTGTGGTTCAGCCTGCGGAGTTCTGATGAACTAAAGATTGGGCCAACACGGGCCACCAGAGATGAAGTGTTCGCAGTGTTAACGTTCATTATCACTTTGTACAATTTCAATGTAATCTAATCAGAGATAACTCAGTCTATTTCTCTCTCTCTCTCTCTCTCTCTGCTTCACAAGGTATCCAGATGGTTCAAACGGAATTATCAACAGTCTAATAGCATGGGCGGAATATTTATCTGCTCAAGTGAACGAACGGGTTATGGTTGACAGCTTTAATGCGATTAACTCGTAATCTGGATTATAATTAACGATTCGAGGAGTGGTTGCCTGCCTGGCTATAATGATGAAGCACCTGACCAGCCTGTGAAATTTACTTCAACGGCTGATTATAAATTACACGCACGGCGACTATTTTCAAACTGAGGGTTGGGGGCGGGCGAGCTTCCTGTTTCTCTGGTGCTATCAGAACTATAAGAGGAAACCATCTTCCCAAAGCAAGGCGGAAAAGAAGATCGTCGCATTAGGCACCTCTTCCTTTCCTACATTGACTTCATAGACGGAAAACCCTGAATTAACTAGAATCTACAACAGCTAATTTCGGGTGACCTCTATGACCCCATCCAATCAGATTGGAGCTTTCTTAGAATTAGAAAATTGCAATCTTAACGCAGGATGACTTTCTGATTAGCCGCTTGTTTCTACAATAGTCCAATTAAATTTTTGCTACGTTTTTGTCTCGGATTGCAGTAAGGGGTAGTAATGTGGAAGTCTCGTCTTACACAGTTTGTCCCTTCCAATGGGAAGACGAGGGGAAAAATGAAGCCGACCTGTTTGTGCTGTCTTTGTGATGCCTACTGATCTTGTCCTGTTTTTGTCCAGTCTTGTCTTTGTTTCTGGGTAATGGTGTCTAGGTTGGCACGCCGTCATATGAGTGAAATTACATTTTTTTAATTTAAGCTTTATTGTCTATGAAAACAGTGAGCATAGCTCATATTGCTCCCCACAAGTAATAACAATTCTAAACATGTTGATGCCATTTAAGTGGTGCAGTTATACAATGGTGCAGAACATGTCAACAGTAAGGTGTTTGGAGTTGTTTGGTGAACTTGTGAGAAAGGCGATGTGAGGTATAATTGCCGGGCGACAGTGACGAATTGAAAAGTGAGGAAAACATGAAGGTAAAACAACCAGACCTATACCTATGTGCGGTTTTTTTACCAACACATAAAATTTGGGGACTTGTTTTCTCAAAATCTCATTTTTGAAAATAAGCGAGGATGGTTTTAAGACCTCGATATACTGTTCAAAACAAAATATTTATGGTATAGATACAAATAATGGTTGCTGTCAAATCATTTGCATCACAAGGTCAATCTGTATCAACTTATAATAACAAAGTGCATGATAGTTTCGAGTTGCATCTAGACGCAGTAATTCTATCCAACATACGTTGTCGTCGTTCCGTATATAGCGAATTTATAGCAAATAATGATCAGCAGTTTCATTGCTGAATCCACACTTGCATTTAACATTTTATGTCAAAGGTTGTGTAGTATATCTTTGTTGAAAGAGCTACATCCATTGCGAAGAAGACAAATGCTAAATTTGCTTGCAGGCCTAGTTCCTTGTAGTACCATGATGGCGGACAGCAAAGTTTAAAATATTTACAGAGTTATGTCCGAAGGGTACTTTAGCATTCGTGTCGGATTTAATTTAAAGAGACAAGCTATTCCACTCTACAGCAGTCGCTGGAAAAAAAGACTGATGAAACAAAAAAGAGTCCTGTCTAGAAAATGATTAAAATTTTTATTAAATCGTTGTGGGTATGATTTTCTATCGGCGGTTAATTTGAAAACTCGATGGCGAAGTGAATGTATTGGAACGTCATATAATATCTCTCATATAAAAAAGGTGCATTTTTCGTCAGACCGGTTGAGGCTGTCTTTCAGAATTTCGTTTAATTCTCTGTAGATTTACTACCATTATGCCATCCCAGACCACATCGGCATTGTCAAAAATTTAACGTATACACTATTTGTAACTCATCTCCACACTTTTTCTGTCTTGTTTGTGTTTTAGGGAACAAAAGAAGGGTACTCTTTTGGCAACTTTTACGATAGGGTTTTTGATATGCTTATTCCAGAAGGGATCGTGGGAAAGTGTTTGTGTGTGAGGTCGCCGTATTAACAAGAGTCGATTTAATGTCGATATTTATTTTGGCTGGTTCTCGGCGTCTGATTCACGGATTACAAGAAGACCCTATGTTTTAGAAATTCAATTACAAGGATCATTTCTCCGCTCAACATTCAATTAAATTGGAGATCATATAAAAAACTTAGCTTGTTATGTGGGTGGAGCAAATCATTTGATATTACATACAGACAAGTGTCATTGCCGAACATACGAATGTAGTTAATTTTGCCTATGGGAAGATCGTTAGTAAATGGTAAAAGTATAAAGGGCCCAGTACTGAACCCTGAGGAACCCCTGCATGAAAAGCCATCAGTGGGAACTGTTCCCCATTGAAAACAACACGTTGTTTTCTATGAAATGTAATCGGAGAACCACCTCAGGAGGTTACCTTCGATTCCAAAGGACTGCAATCTGGATAAGAAAGCTTATCCGAAAGCTTATTCGAATGCTTTAAGAATAAGCTTATTCGAAAGTTTTAAGAATATCGAAAAAAATAAAATAAACTTTCCTTCCACAATTCAGGGTCCTAACAATGTTAACCTAAATATCAATAAGCTGCTTGACTTGAACATCAAGGCAAGAATCCATGTTGATGGGATTAAATAGACATACGAACATCATTGTATACATGTACGTGTTAAACACAATGTTTTCGAAAACTTTGCTATAAACACAGCTTAATAGCAAAATCAGTTTGTAGTTTTCATATTATGTCCAGAACCCGGTCTATGGATAGGAGTGACATTTGCTGCATTGAACGGGCCAGAAAATTGGCCCTCACATACTGATGTATTTAATAGTATTGACAATAACGGAACGAAAATACGTCGGCTTTCAAGAAGCAGCCTTGGGCGGATTCCGTCAGGACCTGTACCCTTTGCGATATCTATTTCACTGATACCTCAGGGTAGGTGAAAAAACCTTTGATAGAATATCGAGATTTGTCAGGCACTGGGACTGTTTTTGTCGTGCACTCTATAGCAAATTTCAGCAAAATGTTCATTAAATACGGTGGCTTTCTTTCCATTACCAAACTCATAAAAGTCCTGATCAACAAGCGGTAAAAATATACTGTGATTCCTACTGAATAATTTGACATATATGTAGTAGACCAAAGTCACAACTCCGAGAAACAACAAGATACGCATGTTAAAACATACAACTGAACATATCCATCTTGTCCTTTCTTGGAGTTAGGTCTACCAAGTGTTGGAAATACACAGATGTTTTTGCAGTCATCATTACGTAGAGCTTTAACAAGTTTCCACCACTGGTTCTCCAGTTTCGCCATTTAAAATTTGCTAATTCGATTTTTCTATACATTTAATTTTTGCACCCCTTATTAATTTCGTAACTTTATTGCGCTGTTGCTTGTATAGTCTGAGGCTTTTCATGGTTTACTTGCGTCTTGATTTTTAAATAGGCAATCACGGACATTCACGCGAATCATGCAAATTAAAACTAACAGTTGTGTTAGCGGTTATGTCGGAAAGGAAAGGTGTTTTATTCAAATGTGATTTTACTGATCAAACGGGTCTGATTGGCGTGGTGATATTTTTCTGTCTAAATCCACGAAGTACTTTGTTTGTTGGTTGGTTGGTTGGTTGGTTGGTTGGTTGGTTGGTTTGTTTGTTTGTTTGTTTGTTTGTTTGTTTGTTTGTTTCCATTGGCCTCGACATTGATTTCCTGTCCACATTATGCCGGCATGCATATTGATGAAATATCCGTAAGTATATATGTCGTTAAACCCCAATCAAGCAATCGAATCATAGACTTCACAGTCGTTCTTGATATAATATAAAAGGTCGGAAAGCCAATCAATGCATTAGGGAATAGTTCAGTAGAACATATCGACCTTCACAAACCGGCCACAGTTTGCACATTGCATTAAAACAGCACTTCTGTTTAACATTTATATTTTTCCAAAACTTTTGCTTGGGATAATAAATACCCTAAACAGGTTAGTATAAAGTAGTCAAATGCTTTTTTTTTTTTTAGCTTTGATAATACCTCGGCGTTTGCTTCATATGTGCATTCTCTCATTTTGCGACACTGCGATGTGATTTTAAATATAATCGATTCTACTTCCTACGTCGAGAGATTGACTCGAATACTAACACCGGTGCTATGTTGCTGTACACTTCTTTGATTTGCTGATCTTTGGCCAGCTTTGCCCCAAATTTTGGCCGAAATTGATGGGCGATGGCCTGGCATGGCGTATGAGAGTTGTCCATTATAGAAACTCTCGCGAGAATACGGTTGACTGCGAGGTGTGCTACACGGCGTTAACGACGTGTATCAATTTGAACCGCGCATGTGTGACAGTCAAAATCCAAGCAATTTTAAACCATTCGGTGTTCACAAAGCGTCGGGAAGATGACACCATTTTAAAATATACGAGCAAGATAAAATAAAATCATAAAACAAAATCAATAAAAAATCATCAAACAGTTTTATTACATAATTTATTATTAAAAATATTGATCAGACCATCATAATAGTACTCTTCTGTAGTCAATGAGTCCAAACATGAATTTTTAAATCGATTGTCAAAGATTAAGCACAATTATTCCAGGCACGAGCATAGCATAAAGCTTTGTCTTCAGTTTTTAACAAAAATGGTAGGCCGCACTTAACATTCGTTGGAAAATGGTGGCAAAATGTGAAGAACGTACCACGACATTTCAATCATCAAATACATATAAGGTTAGAAGACAACTGCGTCAAGTGCTCTTATAATAGGTTGATACATATGTACTGGATTAGGCGATAAGCGCGTGTTAACCTGACAACATCAAAATGTTAAATTATTATAACACATAAAAACTTTGATCACGCATAATTACTATGATCAGAAATAAATACTATGATCACACATAATTACTATGATCACAAATAAATACTATGATCACAAATAATTACCATGATCACAAATAAATACTATGATCACAAATAAATACTTTGATCACAAATAAATACTAAGATCACACATAAAAACTTTGATCACACATAATCACTATGATCACAAGTAAATACTTTGATCACAAATAAATACTATGACCACACATAATTGCTATGATCACAAATAAATACTATGATCACACATAATTACTATGATCACAAATAAATACTTTGATCACAAATAAATACTATGATCACACATAAAAACTTTGATCACACACAATTACTATGATCACAAATAATTACTTTGATCATAAATAAATACTATGAGCACAAACAAATTATGATCACGCAAACAACCTATGATCACACAAACAAACTATGATCACACATAAAATCTATGGTCACACATAAAATCTATGATCACACATACAAACACTATGATCACAAATAAACGTAAAATGAAATGATACCCTCAAATAAAGCTATTTTGATGGAATTTTTGATTGATTGATAGATTGATTGTTGTTTTAGGCCAAACTTAAGGGCATTTCACTTAAATGACGGGGCTGTATTCCAACAAAAATTTGACACAAACACAACCATAAAGTGCTAAGAGTTTTGACCATGTTAGTAAGTAAATGTTCCTCCAGTGCTAAGTAAAGACATCATTGCTACTCTTCCAACAAACTGATCTGATCATTGATGTGTATATCTCAGTTTACACGGCCGGCCAAAGTTAAGCTTCATTAGCAAATTTAGCTAAGTCATAAATAAGTAAAGACACATAAAAAACAAAATAGTTATTAAAACAAGAGCAAAAACCCGGAAAAAAATATTTCTATTGTAACTCATACACGAACACAGTCAAACAATCTGGCAGATTAATTTTTTTAGCTTTTCTTAATTTACGAAAGGCTCCTAAATGGTATTTCTTGAGAAAAATGTTTTTAACTCTGGGCGACCGTAACGCTTAAATTCAACTCAAAATGTTTATATTCAAATATAAATTTAAAATATTCATCCAGACATAATCGTATGAGTTTTTAACATTATCATCAACAAAATCTAGCAAAACGAGGATTGAAATTAACAATAAAGGTCACAGTTAACATCAAAATCACAAATTTCCAAATGGAACTAACAAAAAACAAACCTCAGCGAACTGGCAAATTACGTCTTCTAAAATCCGGAATGATTATATAATGACCAAAACAATCCGGTAATTAACAAATTCCAAAACAACAGGCGAAGGGAGGTTCCATATCCAGTGTACACTATATGGAAGCTCATTACCAGTAATAATCAGTTGGAAAACCCACTAGATCCTGTCTTAAAAGCTTTATTTCAAATTATTTCACGTTATCGAGCTTTCTGGGTATTGGCCTAGTCCGTATGATGCCAGCATGTCGATAATGCGCTTCCATAGTACACTGATAAATCAAAGCAAATACATGCATTAGCTCTTCTGGAATCGGAGGGATATTCGTGTCTCATACGCGTTACAGCCTAATTGATAATTGATCTTTTTGTTCTGAAAGACAACATCTCCGTCCGAAGAACATTCATCGCCGTTTATATGAGTCTTCCTCAAATTGAATACTCTGGTTTGATTAATTTTGACGGGTTTCCGTGAAATGCTGATACACAATATTATTATATAAAAAAAGTTCAATTGTCTACGACGTTAAACGCTAATTCAATTAATACACAAAACTCAGATAGCGTTATTTTAAAAAAAAACAAATAAACACGTAATATTAACTTTTTTAACGACACAAAAAAATTCATTGATTTCATATTCATACAAAAATACGATATTAGACATATTTGCTATCATACAAAATGGTATCAATGGGATTAAATACAAGGGAAGCAAAATTTAACACAGCTATTGCTGTGCGGTAATACTGTACAAGTAGATAGAAAAACTCTGTATAAATTTAGTTTACAAACAATATCAAAGCAACAAATTATGTATCAAAACTTATCAACCGACATCACAAAATTGTTAAGCTTTTTGTGGCAAAAAATCTAGTCATCAAAAAGGTTACAAATTTAAAGGAAAATTGCAGGTAATATTGAAGTAGGGCCATTGTTCTTATTCAATTCAATGGGTACATTTAAATATTTTTTTAATTTGTTTCTGTTGAGATCACATTTCATTGGGCAAAGAATAAAAGGGCGCCGTACAAAGGCTGGGTTTGTCTGCACATTATCATTGACGGCTCGGAAGTGTTGACCCTTGTTTTGGTACATTTTTGGGATATGACGAATAACAATATCAACTTAGTTAATGTCAGTCGTTGTGTGTAGAAAAGAGGATGTTTCCAATACTTCATTATGGTTGGTGTATAATTTTCACAACAGTTTGTATCGAAAATAGAAGACTGCAGGCCTCATTCCTTTGAACAATGAGATGTGATGGTTTCTTTTGTTGTATCCTGATCAGTCGGTAATTGGATACTGTGGTAGAGATAAGCTTTGTGATATTTGAACGGCCCTTTGTCCACGCAGCCTATCCAAGTTTTAATCATCTTGCGAATCTCGGCGTTTCCTATCGCGTACAGGAAGGGATTGGCTGCGGAATTAGCCACGACTAACCATTGCACGAGCATCAGTACCCAAGCGGGCAACAATGAACTGTCATATGAATAAATAATATTGCAAACACAGAATGGACACCAGCACGTTCCTAGCACGAGAATCAGCACTCCAAGAGAACAGGCAGCCTTCTTATCTTGTCTTATAAGTAAGTCTCGTACGAGTTCCTCGCTAGTACTTTGTCGACGAGACTGGCAGTACGACTGGAACGCGCTTTTTGAAACGACGCTGTGCTGTGACGGCTTCCTGGAGGCCAACGGTTGAGCCAAGACTGTCACGTCGAAAGACACCCTCCTTGATGAAGCCAATCGGGCCAAGTGCGACCCGGAAACGGCCACATGTGACATCGTTGGGGTGAGGGTGTGACGCCTTGGAGTGAACTGTTTGTATGTCACGGACCTGACGGGATGACGTTTGAAAAACCCGGAAAATCCACACTGCTCGTCTTCATTTATATTGTTTTCGGAGTCTGACGAGGACTTACGTGACATGTGAAAGAAATATTCAGATGTGCTCAGAGAGCGACGAATCTTCGTGGCCTTCCTCCGACTGATTTTCAAATAAACACTGGCATTCAGCGACACCAGAATTACCAACAACACCATGTATTGAAGACTGAATGACAATGTAGTGAAGATGAAATTATTTTTGTATGGAGGTAAACACAACCTCTTCGTATTAATACTGTTATATAGTTTACTGTTATTACCGAGGATCAGCCCCTCGTCAACATAGTCACCTTTATTATCACGAAGTATTTCCCAGCTTATGAAGGGACAGGCGTGGATAATGAAGCTGACTGTCCACCCTGATCCTATAGCCCACACGGCTAGTCGTTTGCTGCGACGAACACGGTACGAGAAGGGGTGGTGAATCGACCACCATCTGTCAACACTGATAAACAAAATACTCAACAGAGACACATAACAAACAGAGTACCTGAACAGTAGGAATATGTGACACTGTCCTAACTCCCCTGGAAACCACCCGTGTGCCGTCTCAACCAAAGACACTGGTTCCGTGCAGGCTATCAAAAAGTCAGCAACGGCCAAGCTGGCAACAAAACTGTTCTTGAAATTCCTCAACTTTGACATTCGTAAAAACATTACAATCACTATACCGTTCCCAACAACAGTCACAAGGTTGAGAACCATTAGAGGTATAACGGTTGCCCATGTTTTGAAAAGGGATGGGTAATTGTGGTCCAAAGTAGCCGGTACGTCCATTTTCTCCCATACTACTGCCTTCTCCATTGACAACCTCGCGCCAGGAGATCTGGTATTAACAAAAGGTAGCCATACGCGATGTCATAGCAAGCCTTAGCACTGATACAGTCTTCCAGGATAACCACAGCGCTTTGCCTTATAAAGGAATTTGATTTACATTGCTTCCACGATGCCAGCCAATCAGCTGTTCGAACTCATTCTGGTATATCGACCGGTGAGATGGGGCTGGAAACTACGCGGTCCCTGGGGAAACTCACTATCAGTGAAGCAAAACCTGTTCGAAGGCCGATCGATAACTAGACGATCTCCTCCGTGGATACTCGAGCGCTCTACTTCTTTGTCCTCTCCAGTCTCTTCTAATGGATGGTGATCTTGTTATGAACCTATCTAACCGTAAAACAATGTCCCTTGCAAGAGATTCTTCTATAAGCATTGCTTTTAGCCATTATAATACAGACAACGCCGGCTTACAAAAAGTAGTGCCCAATAGATGCAACGATACACGCTATTTCGTGCAGTGTCAAATTCATGTCAATATACTGTCTTTTTGTAGAGAAAGAAAGTGTAGCTTGCGTTTCGTAAAGAAAGGCCTAAAGTGTCCTCAATGTCGAAATTACGCATTAATCCATGTACGGAGAAATCTATATTTACAAATACAAATTGTAGGGCTGAAAATATATTTGTTGAAACATCGAACACATTATTCCATGTGTTTTGAAATTCATGAACGTTGAAATCTATGTTTAAAAATACAAATTGTAGGACTGAAAACATGTCCATAGAAGCAGCGAAACACACTATTTCACGTCCGTGGACATGTATATGTACTCTACAGTAAAAAATACCAATAGATTGTTTGTTTGTTTGATTGGGGTTTAACGTCGTACGCAAGGGTATTTCACTTATATGACGACGTGCCAGCCGAATGGGTGAAGGAAACCACCCTCGACTCCATTGGCAACAAACAAAGACAAGACGGGACAAATACAGGACAACAACAGGACACAACACAAACACCACAAACAGATCAGCTTCCCTGTTCCCCTTTAGCCCTGAGAGCACCAGAGCAACATGAAGCTCCCGCCAACCACCCGCAAAATATCAATTGAAGTTGAAGGATATTAATCACATGTTATATACCATTTACATGGTCATAACCTCGTCTCGAGATGTCTGTAGGTTACCTATAACAACTCGAGATTAAGATCTATATAGAATTTTGTCTCTAGGAGTTTATCTAGAACATGAAAAGATTCATTAGTTTAAATTAATCAACACCCTGTGCCAGTTGGATATATTTTTAGAAATATATAAATTGAAGGACCCACAGCACGTTCCTGCAGATGCAGCGAAATAGATTTTTTGTGCATACGGTGAAATAATTGGGGAGATGTAAATGGATGCCACTTAATTTGAGTCTAAAAAATTAATTGAAAGTTTTAAAATTGATAGCCGTTTAAATTGATCATTCTCACTCCGTGGAAAAACAGCAGTAAATTCCAACGCCAATTCTCTATTTCACTTCCTCTCCAACCATGTGAAACGTGAATGGAAATATTACCTACTAACTTATATATTTCGTCCTGAGACGTTACACAATAGGCTAAGTTTCATACATTCCGCATGCATTTTACTTCATAAAACCCGATGG
Organism: Mopalia kennerleyi; assembly: GCA_034783855.1. Taxonomy (NCBI): domain Eukaryota; kingdom Metazoa; phylum Mollusca; class Polyplacophora; order Chitonida; family Mopaliidae; genus Mopalia; species Mopalia kennerleyi. The sequence continues at coordinate 4,971 of JAVFBX010080515.1, read as the reverse complement.
TTTAGTCCATGTGTTGGCAAAAATATAAACCACAGGACAGTGTAAATCTGTGTCTTCCATCGTTGCTTCACTAGACCCCCTGGCCTGCTTTCTGGCGCTGGTTAACTGAAGAAAGGAATTTGCGGTTGGTTATTCATTGGCCAGCTAAGCCTACCGTTCCCCCTGTCCCATCTTCAATTGCCAAGGGTTTTATTCCAAGTTACTCTGCATTGTTAACAGAGTTGCTCGGAATAAAACTCTTGGCTATAGAAGATGTCCCATGTATGCACCTGCGCATTAAATTTTCTGTTCTAAATGCGAATTCGAAGCTGCCTGTCGACCGTAAGTATTAAAATAAAATAATCAACCAATCAATCAGTCTGTCGGGCAGTCAAGCAATCAAACGAATCTGAGATTATGTTGACAACATTTTCCTGGAGGAAAACAAATGTGAAAGTAGCGCCCACACCTTCAAGATATAAACATGTTTTCTGTACAATGACAGGTCATAACAAATTAGACGGTTGTTTTCGCATTCCGGTTGGTAATTCAAAAACGTGACGGATCACGTTTTTCGTCGATAGAGCCACCTTAATAGCACATACTTATTAACTCAATTTGAGAAAGTGTCTGTAGTTAAACAGTTTCCACCAAAACACTTTAACATTTTTCCAAATAATTTTGCTGCCGCCTACCTCCACCAAATCGGGCTACGAAACAAAATAAAATACATGATAAGCACCAAATAAGAGTACATTGCTATGATAAATCTTCGCAAATTTTCCACAAGATACCATAATACGGCGTCTTCGTGGACAGAGGTTATTCCTTAAACATTTGATGTATTTCTGGTCCTGTGCTAGTTACCTGATCAAGATGACTTGCTGAATTTTAAATCAGATGTATCTATCTGGAGTGATTAAGCAACTATTAACTTTCTATCAATCATCTCGGAATTTGGCGAGGTATGCACTGTACAACTGCTGTATTGATGATTCATTGGGAGCATTTAGATTATCGATTACTTGAATTGTTGATGTCTTTCTTGTGTAATTCATTTGAAGCATCTAAATTATCCATAGCTTAAACGTTTGATGTCTTTCTTGTGCTGTGTTCTCGTATAAATTCATTTGGAGCATTTAAATTGTCCATTGCTTAAACGTTTGGTGTCTATCTTGTGCTGTGCTCTCTGAATTCATTTGGACCATTTAAATTGTCCTTTGCTTAAACGTTTGGTGTCTTTCTTGTCCTGTGTTCTCTGAATTCATTTGGATCATTTAAATTATACATTACTTAAATTTTTGGTGTCTTTCTTGTGCTGTGCTCTCGTTATTTCTTTGGACCATTTAAACTATTCATTGCTGAAACGTTTGGTGTCTTTCCTGTGCTGTGCTCTCTGGATTCATTTTGACCATTTAAATTGTCCATTGCTTAAACGTTTGGTGTCTTTCTTGTCCTGTGTTCTCGTATAAATCCATTTGGATCATTTAAATTATACATTGCTTAAACGTTTGATGTCTTTCTTGTCCTGTTTTCTCTGAATTCATTTGGAGCATTTAAATTATACACTACTTAAACGTTTGATGTCTTTCTTGTGCTGTGTTCTCGTTATTTCTTTGGACCATTTAAACTACCCATTGCTAAAACGTTTGGTGTATTTCTTGTGCTGTGTTCTCGTATAAATTCATTTGGATCATTTTAATTATACATTGCTTAAACGTTTGGTGTCTTTCTTGTCCTTTGTTCTCGTATAAATTCATTTGGATCATTTTAATTATACATTGCTTAAACGTTTGGTTTCTTCATCCTCATGTGTTCTCGTATAAATTCATTTGGAGCATTTAAATTGTCCATTTCTTAAACGTTTGGTGTCTTTCTTGTCCTGTGTTCTCGTTATTTCTTTGGACCATTTAAACTACTCATTGCTGAAACGTTTGGTGCATTTAAATTGTCCTTTGCTTAAAAGTTTGGTGTATTTCTTGTCCTGTGTTCTCTGAATTCATTTGGATCATTAAACTATCCATTGCTGAAACGTTTGGTGTCTTTCTTGTCCTTTGTTCTCGGAATTCATTTTGACCATTTAAATTGTCCATTGCTTAAACGTTTGGTGTCTTTCTTGTCCTGTGTTTTTGTAATTCATTTGGAGCATTTAAATTATCCATTTCTTAAACATTTGGTGTCTTTCTTGTAATGTGCTCTCTGAATTTATTTGGAACCTTTAAATTGCCCACTGCTTAAACGTTTGGTGCCTTTCTTGTCCTGTGTTCTCGTTAATACTTGGACCATCTATATTATCCATAGCTTAAACGTTTGATGTCTTTCTTGTGCTGTGCTCTCTGCATTCATTTGGAGCATTTAAATCGTCCACTGCTAAAACGTTTGGTGTATTTCTTGTCCTGTGTTCTCTGAATTCATTTGGATCATTTAAATTATCCATTTCTTAAACGTTTGATGTATTTCTTGGAATGTGTTCTCGTAATTCATTTGGGTCATTTAAATTATTCAGAGATGCATTAGCATTGGTCATAGTCACAACGTACGTAAAAACAATACTGGGATACCTCTAGTCAGTACAGGCGGCGACACCAATGCAATTGAACTCAGATATGAAACCCACCATCTGTAGCATATTGGTGGAGGGTGACGGCAACAAAATGATTTTGAAAAATGTAAAAGTGCTTTGGTGGAAACGCCATTCACTGTTAGACGAGACACTTTCTCAAATTGAGTTATTAAGCATGTGCTATTACGGTGGCTTTGTCGTCATTGAGATCTATCGCAAACGCACTACTTACAGTTTCGATTGATTTCTTAATTTGACCAGTCTCTTCTCAAATCTGGTTTCGAAAAGGCAAAGATTTCCGCCTCCGAACCGGAGTTTACCGACTGCGTATTTGAACAGACAAACTGTTATGCGCACGATAAACAAACGCCAATCGTATAATAAACTTTGAGTGGCGTGGACATAATTATTTCCCCGTTTACTACATTTGACTTACCGGTACAACGTAAACATGGAAGAAAATCGGACGCGCTCTGTTTGTTTTGGCAGAATTTGGTGTAAATTTACCATAGTCCCGTATTATCTGTGTTCTTATTGGACAACTGAAACGCTGACCTTTCATGAACCGCAGCGAACTTGACCTAATTGATCACTGTAAGTAAGGCGTTTGCGTCACATCTCAATAGCGATACACAAAAAACAGGGAGCGTTTTAGATCCAATTCCTATTAGCTTACGGTGACACATAATACAAATAGAGTACAATTCCGAATATATGATAAACTGTACCTGAGGTTCGATATACGTCCATATAAACTTCAGCTAATCACCGAAGGTTATTCTGAACAGCTAGATTGACCTTGTTATTGCACAGTTGTTTTTTTAATAAGTTAATTTTTTTAAAATATTTAAAAATTTAGACCAAACTTAAAATCCTTGTTTTATTGACAAATAAATTAATTTGGGGTTTATTTGTTGAAGTTGAAAATTATTCAGTCCGTATTTTAAAAAATGGTCATACCGCTCCGTCACGACAGTCGCTTCCGACGGTCTCTCGTTCGGTCGTTCCCGTCTGTCGCCCACGTAACGGATATTCATTTATGAGAGAATAATCAATAACCAATGTTTGGGCTAACACGATAGTGTTTATTTATTACATCAAGCGGTGTATTACTATGGGAATAAATGTGTACGTGTATCTGCCGCGGCACACAACAATATCTTTAGTGAAGCGAAAGGATGCTGAAACAATCTAGATATACAGGACTTCAAGGAAGAGACATCTTGCCATATAGAAGAGAAAGGCGGTAAAGAATATAGTCGCACCAAGCCTCTCTTCAATGTCTACTTTGCGTTCAAGAAAACCCCGAGTCTACAACAGACACTATAGAGAGAAAGATCTATTTACCCCACCCAATCGGATTAGAGCTTTCATTAGAACAGACAGTGAGGTTCTAAACACAGGATGGGACATACGTGTAGATTAACACGCACGAGGTTAGTCCCATTAAAGCCTGGGTCACAACCCACCGTGCGTGTTTTCACTCGATCCTTACGTTTTTTGGGGAGGCCGTACTGGGTGTGAATCCGTAGCTCGACCGCAGCTCGAACGCAGCGAAAGTTCATCATGCATTAAAAGTGCTACTGCGTGTTTGCTTGCTCCCAAATCCTTACTCAGGCCACGTACGGATCCCCGAGTTTTGCCAACGTTTTTGCCAGTAGACAGCACGCACTTGCAAGTACGGCGGGTTGGGACCTTGGCTTAACTAGCCCTGATATCATCACAGACACGCTCATTGGCACTGGCGAGTGTTGGATTTGTAAACATCTTTTTGATTGGTTGTTATTTTCACCAATAATCCAATTAAATACTAGCCACGTTTTCCTTACGAGTTGATGCAAGGGTGCAAATTGGTAAACCTGGTCTTATGCATTTGAGTATTGCCTTAGAGATTTGGAACCCTCTGGTTAAGAATGGCAGTTAAGAAAAGTAGCACTGCTGTCTTTGCTAAGCACTGAAGAAAGATTAACTTTCCAACAGATTCAAAACACTTCACAATTTATGGTTGGGCTAGGGTAAATTACTGTTGGAATACACCGCCATCATTGATTGACACACTTAAAGCATGGCGTAAAACACCAATCAATCAATCAATCATGGAAATATGGGAAAATGGTGCAAATGTCGTGGATAATGGTAAAGTTTTCTTGTGCCATACAAACGATTCTGTTGAGGTCAAAGACATATCTGTCTTAGTCTTAATAAATCAATCAATGAACTGTATTCAATGGACATGGTTGGGGGTAGGAGGGAATGGGAGGGTGGGGTGTTGGGGAGAGGGTGCTCCAAATTAAATTACACCGCAATGTTAACCGTGTTCTTACATCGGCCTAGATGCAAGGTTATAGGTTATAATGATTGATTGATTGATTGATTGATTGATTGATTGATTGATTGATTGATTGATTGATTGATTGATTGATTGATTG
>JAVFBX010080404.1:0-15912 GCA_034783855.1 Mopalia kennerleyi | reverse complement strand
CTGAGCCTATATTTTCAAAGCTAAAAAATTCTTTCTCCCCGACTCCTTATTTTTCGTTGTAAAATGATAGTAGCCTGTAAATTCTTTCACAATTAAATATTATTGAATGATTTTCTGATTGCATGGGTTGCGGCGGATATCAGTCCAGAAATATAATGCCAGACAAATTTGTTTGGAATTTCACTTTTCCACAAGACGACTATTTATGCCAATCAGCTGGTCCCAGGGAATGGAACCGGCTACCAATACTTCAGCAGTTTCGTTATTTTGGTATAACATTTTCTTAGTTTGAACAGATTCTAGTTCAGACAATTTGGCAGGCTCAAACTCGCCCAGGAATCGAATCAACTACCCTCAGAATTAGGCAACGAATCGCGTTTATGTCTTTATATTTGTTACATGCCTGTTGCATTTTGTGGTGAATAAATATAATTGGAATCCCCGCCATGGGTGCAAATACTATAGTAGTTAACCCATCATGGTGATTGAGTTTAACGCTAGATCAGCATATATCGTAGCTCTCCACGAGTAGGTCACAAGAGTTATAAATCCTACTTATAACAAATGATGGTCTTGTGTCATTTCGTGTTTATTTGTGAACTTGACACCAAAAAACACACCACATCACGCAACACAAAGCCGGAGTAGTCTCTTTATGTGACTCTAAACACAAGTAGATAGCATGTAATGAAGTCGTTAATGGTGTGTCTATTTACCAACTTATACAAATTGTAGGTATAGAATCGATTGCATGGTATAGAATTCAGTTGGTTTAAACCAGAAAGCTCACCTGTCAGAAGCCTATATTTAAAACAGGTAGAGGGGGTGAAATCCATTAAATGGGTAAATTGGATCCCAGACCAGTATTGTTCCTCTGACACCTGGCACCGTCCCTATATGTACGGATGTGGGCGCGGGTGTGATGGGGATAGGAGTATACCTTGTGGCGGCCATTAAGCCGTATCACGTTAACACATCAGTTATCTGAAATAAGATATATGGAGACGGTGGATAATAAAGCTCAGCTCGTACGTTGACCCATGTTCATTGTTTGTTATTTAACCATGTATGAGTTCAGATCATTCACACCCACGGACGCTGACCAAGTTTCTTACTTACAGCCTTGATGTATATTTTAAAAGTTTAAATGTAGAGTATTACCTGTGACTTAGTATCTTACTAAATGCAGATTTCTCACAAAGAACAATACAAAACACAGTTCCCTTGGTGTCATATAAATGCTGTACAGCACGGTTACAACTTTAAACTTAAGATTATTTTCAGTGTCTCATTTATTTTTGATTATTTATAGTTTTAATCCCCTTGGGATAGATATAATTGGTATTGCCCCACGTTTTGCGGATGCACATTTACACTTCATATACCTTGCCGGTTTATGGTGTTTGTTGCTTAGGCCTATTTTTGTGATGATGCTATTTGAAAGAGAATCTTGAAAAAACTACGAACATAGAATACTAGTATCCGTATATACTTGTCAATAAGCGAAAGTCGTCATCATACTCAGGGGGTATTCAAAGCCTGGTGATGCATGTATCTATCTGCCGTTAAGCAGGCCCAAAAAAAAAACCCAAACAACATGAACATTTTAGTTCAAATTCTGATTCGTTTTGTGCCCTTAACGAATTGCTGTGGATTTTTAATAATGGAACAGTTGTCATGTGTACAGAGATGGTAGGTCTGTCGTTGAGCAGAACAACAAACATTTTTTTATACTACAGGTGTTATGAATACACCTTGGTAACTTTCAATTAACTAAAATCAATAATATCTACACCTTTTTTTTCCAACTGGAAAGTTCCACTCCAGTCTTAACATTCTTACAACTTTTGTACAAATTTAATGTATTGTTAATTTATTCCTTAAACATAAAATAAAATGAACGAAACGTCATTTTTATTTGATTTGCCATGACATGCTTAATAATTAATGAAATCGAATATGTCATTAGAATAAGATGAAGGGATACAAGAACGCTATGAAAGTCTTGGTTTTGGAAGGGAATCATATGCTGCTAGTTGAGTATGTTTAACAGATGGAGAGAACACACACGGGGTGTCTACAAAAGTTTCCTCCCATGGATGGTCCTTAGAATTTAACATGAATCATATGATATGACTGGGAAGGCTAATTCCATCGATTTCGACCGGCTGCATGGTGCTTGGTAAAGCCGTATGTCTTGAAACATCGGATATTTATGACCGTCTTCAATAGGGCACGTAAATCTCATTCAATTTTACTTACCTACTAGGTATGTTCTAACTATGTCGCTATGTTCTGTATACTGAGCTTTGACACCTTTTGTCTGGCTGTTTAGCGGAGCTGTAAGACTGGAATGGAGAGTATGCATCATTTTAACTTTCCGTTTGTGTTAGAACAAAAACGAATATAAGAGGTACCCGGATATGGAGTGAAATACTTCAGATCACATGACGTGCAAGATATCACATATTTGACCAATCCGAGATGATTTTAATGTACCGGCAACAGCCAAAATTTGAGTTCATAATTTCTTGGGGATAATTGTTCAGATACCACAGAGAAGACACCCTTCTTTGGTAGAAATCTCTAACACTCTGTTGCAATGGGATTATAAATCGAGGCCTAAATCCTGCCTAGGCCATCCAATTATTTTCTTTCGTCATACAATTAGATTAAGGGGTTTATTGTCCGGGATCAGCGTGAATTGTTTGCCATGCAGAAACTGGGAAACGTTTGATATCGAATGTTATATTAATTCCTTCTCGTTAGATCTGTAAAGTATTTCTTTCACAAAAAAAGGAATGACCTAGATGTGTAATCTATGGCACACTCGCCGTTTTCAGTACCGTGTGAAAAACAGCACCGCGCCCCACTGGTGATGTATCGGCAGTTAATGTTCAAGTTATCATCAACCAGCCCATTCACAACTCATGGACATGCCGCCGCTTACCAAAGTAAACTCCAAACTTTCTACGATACGATGGAGGCGCATCTCCGTTCCATAGAAGCCCTAGACCAGCACACAGAAAGGTTATTGTGGATATAGTCAATTCTAGATTAATAAAACACGCTATATTACACCCTGGAAATCAGAAAACAAGTCCTGTACGTTATGCTCGGTATACAGAGCTTTGAGACCTGTATTTTGTCTGGCTGTTTGGCACCGCTGTAAGATTGGAAGCGAGATTATGCATCATTTTAACTTTCCGTTTGTGTTAGAACAAAAACGAATATAGGAGATACCCGGGAATGCAGTGAAACACTTCAGATCACATGACGTGCAAAATATTACATATTTTACCAGTCCAAGATGACTTTCATGTAACATAGCCAAAATTTGAGTTTTAAATTTCTTTGGGATAATTGTGCGGATACCAAAGAGAAGACACCTTTCTTCGGTAGAAATCTCAAATCCTCTGTTGCAACGGGGTTATACACCGAGGCCTAAATCCTGTACGCCTGGACATCCATTTATTTTTTTTAAGGGGTGTATTGTCTGGGACCACGCAGCGTGAATTGTTTGCTATACAGAAGATGGGAAACGTTTCATACCGAATGTTATACTAACTCCTTCTCGTTAGATCTGTAAAGTATTTCTTTCACAAAAAAGGAATGACCTTTTCAGTACCTTTAACAGCACCGCGCCCCACTGGCGCTGATTTGGAATCCTCCATGCAAGACTGGTGTCTTCCAGGTCCATGAGCTGACAACATGAGAGATTAACTTCACGTATAAGATTTGGGACGCCAGGGTGCAGCTGAACTATATCCGCAACCGTTTTGTTTTATCCAAATGTGAATCTTCAGCATCATTTTAAATACAAAAATAAGCATCACGTTACATTGAAATTAAGCACACTGGTTGTTCAGATTTTAAAGTTTATTAAAATATCAAAATTTATCACATTAAAGTCCATAGCGCTCAGATGACGTCAATGCAAAGTCAATATATGTTGTGCCCAACATTAACATGTAACACAGCACGGACCCGTCTCGGCATAGAAATGATCAATCGACGAATACGGTTTTGCTGAATTCTCATCCATTCTTGCTCAAGTGCCTGCTGCAGTTCTTGCAGATTTTGCGACGCTGGATATCGACTGCGCACGCGTCTATCAAAATTATCCCACAAATGTTCTGTTGGGTTAAAATCTGGTGATTTGGACGGCCAGGGCAACACTGCTGCGTTCTGGCTATTAAGAAACTCAACAATAGCACGAGCTGGGTGCGGCCGAGCGTTGTCGTGCTGAAACACTTCTCTACGGAGGTCCATTATGGACAGCATGTGTGGTGTCAAAACCTCATCTCTGTATCCGGCGGCGTTAAGGTTGCCAGGGATGTGCACCAGTAGAGTTTTTCGGGCGTAGGATATGGCACCCCACATCATCACACTTCCTCCGACGAAATTGTTGACCTCAACTCATTCCGGCGTCTGTAGACACGTGTACGACCATCTCTTCTCTGCAGCTTAAATATGGATTCATCGCTAAACAAGGCTCGCCTCCAGTTTCGCCGGTACCAGTCCCTTAATCTGTTGCACCATCGGAACCTTGCACGTCGATGCTGTTGTCTCATTACTACGCCAAAGTACGCACGTCTGGTGCGTAAGCCGTTTAGACGGAGACGGCTTCTGACTGTCTGTGCCGATATTCTGCGGAGACCTCGGACATTTGATGCGGTTTCTGTTGCTGCTATGGTCCGGTTTCTCAGATGAAGTAACCGGATGTGACTCTAGGTCGACCAGAACGTTGACGGTCAGCTGTTGAACCGGATTGCTGGAAATCGTTCTCCGGTGGACATGATAAAGTCTAGCGACTGCATTCTGCGATTCGCCGGCCAGGAGACGACCAATCAAGACGTTCCGGGTAGCTGCATCTAGTCTTGGCTTATCGTAGCAGGTTGGAGAAACAATTTAACGACTGAATTCAATTGAACGGCAGATTTTTGGAAAAATTCATGTTTTAAATTTTGTTTGTGATCTAGCGTTTCTTTTTTGGGAGAGTATACATAACTATAACCTAGAATATGCGACAAAGTTGTAAAAAAAAAACATTTTGTGTACACTATTATATTCATATAGCCACAAACAAAACACGACATTTGTATTAACCATCATGCATGGGATAATATAAGCCCCTTGAGTCTGTAGATTGTATACTGAATCTTGGTAAGCATATGTTGGTTTCTGTTTACAACTTTGGTGAAAGAAAATGAATGAATAAATAAATTAATTAATTTACAAAGGAACAACGTTAATTTATTCCCTTTCATTTCCACCCAATGTTAAACAAAGATTTTTTTCATTTTCCTCAACATGTTTTACTTCGAAAATTTCGTTTTGCTATATTTTCAGTGTCAGTGTTTCTTTGCATTTGTATTGCCATCTTTATGAGTATAATGGTGACCGTGTATTTCTTCCATTTTCTAGGAAGACATTTCGTGACTCAAGGCAATCTTATATACTAGTACCTGATTTATACTTAGTTCAGCTTCACTCAATAGCTTTTGGGGTGCTTCTATCATCTAGTCCAATGGAAACATGTCTCGAAAAACATGGTCGAAAAATCCCCAAATTTTCTTTTGTCTATTGTAAACTAGACACTTGCTGCGATTTTGATCGGTTTTGGTGTCACGTGACAGTAATTATATTCACACAGCTCCTCACACGATTTATCAGAAGTCTTTATACTGGGGTCATTTAATTTTAATTATTCCGTGTGTGACACCGAGAATTATCTTTTTCTTTGAACATCTTCTGTAACTTGTTTGTCGTTTGCGACTAAATACTGATGAAGTATTTCTCTTGTAATCATTCCAATCTTCAAAGTGCTTAATGACAGTAAAATGACCGTAAACGGCAGTGATTTTGCAGTGAAAGGTCCTTGCTCGCTGCGTAACGGCGCCTGGCTGACTGACAGTGCCTCCTTTACCTTTGTATTAACTTGATGAATGTCGTATAATAAAATAGTAAAGGCCTTTTAAGTCGCTCTATACTGGTCAATATGACTACTGGGGTATGTATGTATAACTCAGAATAGACCTCCTCAACAGGCCACAACTGCATATTCTAATGATCTTTGTTCTTTGTAGAGAAACATGTCTAAGTTTGTCCAACATACAGCTTAATTGAAAAGCCGGGCAATTAAACTATAGAATTTTAGTAGTATACCCAGAAGAGATTCTTTCCTTGTGTACAATACTTTATAAATTAGCGGTGAAGTCTAATATGTTGAATTATCCTAATCTGTTACAGGCAGTTTGTTTGAGGAGTAGCAATATTGACTTTACTTAGCGATATTAGGAGATTAACTTTCCAACATTATGAAAACGCTTCACATCTTGGTTATACTAGACTGCTAGTGTCAATTATTTTGGGAATGCATGTACCGCTGTCATGTAAGTAAAATACCCCTATAAAGACGGCATGAAGCACTAATCAATCAACCTAATCTATTATATCACTTTACTAGGGCTAAAAAGAAAGAGTAACTGTGAAAAGTTAGTTAGTTATTTCATTTCTGGCGGCTCCATTCACAAGAATGATGTGCGCCATGTTTTCGCTTGTGGTAGGATAATATCATTACTGTAACTGTGAAAAGACTTTTTTTTCCCTTATATATACTCAATGATGTCAGAAGTTGTCTATAATCTTTTAAATTGACCACGCGATGGGAACAGAGAAATGTATCTAGTATGTAGAGGCCAATTTCAATTAAGGAATGTGTTACATTAGACTGGTATATTCCTCCATCTTTCAAAATGTTTTTGTTTTTTCAGCGAGTCAGTCCATTATGTTATTGTTGTTTTTGTTATATTTGAATTTGTTTTGTCTCGAAAATTAAATCATTTACGAAGTGGTATACTGCATGGCCAGTATATTTAGCTTCCTTAAAAGTATGACCATTCTTATAATAGCGCTGTTCTTAACTTGTTTTTTTGTTAGAGCTTCGGGGGCCAACGCGGCTCCTGTATCCTTCTGGCCCGAGATAGTCGTCCACCTGTAAGGCCACTCTCTACGTGAATTCCTGGCTAAATAACTCGATTATAGGGCCGCTATGGATCGAAGCCAGAATGTCAGATGAAACAACGCAACTACTATTTCGGTATAATATAACATACCTTGATTTAAGAACAATTACAAACATTATTGGAGAAACGCTCGTTGAGTTTCCAGGAAGGTATTAAGCATGACATTCGACTACTACGGTGTTGAACCATTTGTCGATTACAAGACACATATAGACTACGTTAGATACGATATTGTCCAATCTGACAGATATACAGACAATGAGTGACCTATTGAACTAGAGGTCTGTGTAAGAGGCTATTGATTTCGTCCTTAATCGCCCATTACCAGAGTCTTTAGTATCGGGTCGCTGTAAAACCTATGGCGGAATTGACCAATAACATACTCGGGGTGGAAACAACGACAAAATAAGTCTTCCTATCCGCATATACATCTGCTATAATAACAGAATATTAACCTATGTTTATCACAAGTACATGCACACTGGCCGCCTGCTCGGGTGTTTGACAGTGCGATGAATCCCAGCCAATTTTCTCCTATGGACGTGTTCTAGAACCGGAATTAGATTTCATAGTTTGTTGGCTGTCTTCAGCCGCCCAATTTACATAGATTTCTCCTGTGATTTAGCAAATCACAAAACACTTTTTACTGGTGTCTCGATAAATGAAATCAGTTTCTGGAATCCCAAAATAGACGAGCTTTAAAACTAGAGAAATGTAGTGAGTTGTGGGAATGTTTCAGTGTTAAGTCAGCTAGGTCACCAAGACAAGAGCAAACCATCGATTATTCGATCTTCATGTCAGCATTCCTTCTGGTTCAATGTCGTTAGCAAAACTGACACTGTTAAATTCACTACATAAGCACTGTATGCCTGCCTGCCTGTGATCGAGAGGCGAATGTGCAATTTATTGTATCCAACAACTCCTCCATTCTAAGAGTATGTACGTATTACGTCATACGGAGCAGTAGTTACAATAACAAGTATGCCACCAAAATAAATAAGGAATGACTGATAGTGTTTGACAATGCTCTTAACCCAACACTTCGAGTTTTTCTATTCTTTTAATAGGTCATGGGGTTTTTACATTTCTTTTTATTGAGTAGTGACGTTATGCCATAAACAAGGAATAGTGAGAGTGATTGGTCAGCCCTTTCTTGGAAGGGGATTTTGGCCCCAGAGAGAGAAATTGTTTTTGCATTGAAGACTATTTTAGCGGGTTATAAGTTTTATTATTTTGTTTTTAATTTTTTGACCACAAAGCGCCACCCAAATTACCCAAGAAAGAAACTAAACAGAAGCTATGATGGTCTTATTATAGATTAACATCACTATACACGTCAAAATGTGTACTGGGTATGAATGAGAACATATATGTACTGTGCATACTATAACGACATGTGACTTTGATCGCTACATGCGACGTGTCTCGTTCATGATGACACTCAATTTTAATACAGTCAATACAAGCGAGTCGTTCTCTCGATTCAACTTCGAGCCGCTGACGGATTAGGATTATCGACTGGACGACTGATGAATTTCGACAGAATGTTAGGTTCAATTATATAACCTCTCCATACAACGCCTGTGCAACTTTCCCATGATGTGTGTTGTATTGTTGCTTTATTACTAGGAAACACTGGACAGTTGTTGCCCGGGGCCATGATTAAACTAAAGGAAACAAATGAAACTTTTAGTGTTCTCTTATGCAATTGCTCTGAGAAATTCGAACGTTACTTCTTGGGCTCACCGTGTAGTTGCTTGCTAAGGTAATCCAATTTAAGTACAGCAAATACACAGTCTTGGTTAATTTTAGGCATAACCTTGGTTTTCAGTATTTTCGTTATTTCGGGATAACACTTTCTTAGTTTGAACAGATTCTAGTTCAGAAAATTTTGCAGGTTGAAACCCGTCCGGGAATCGAACCCACAACCCTCAGAGTAAGGCACCGAATCGCCAACAGTAAATGCCGGCCACCTAGACCACTCAGCCTTCTCTTTGTTGTTCGATTGGGGACTTAACCCTCGTCTGGGTTTTATAAAACTCCACAGGAAAAGGTAGCGTAAATACGGAACAATGGGGAGATGGAGACTTGTCGTCAATGGAAAGGATTATCCCCGAGACGTGGAGAGTGCGTCATTGTTTTCAGCATTCACAACATTTATGGTTTTCAATCGGGTATTATTGTATTCAGTATTTGTTTGAACAATTAACCCAGTACAACTGTGATCATGACAATATCACATGCTATTTAACGCCATACATCAATGTAATACCAACATTAAAATGAGATATGTTTAACCTTTTTATAAGAAAATTTCTTTAGCCGTAATCAACAAGCTAATTGACATTAAGGAAAACAGACGCCAGTCAGTAATGTATTGGCGAAAGGTTCATTTCAGAAAGTAATAAAAACGTGTTTTTACGCTGAAGAGAATTAACACATTTCGTAGTGAAGACGATGCTTAAAGTTAACAGTTATATACTCGTTACTTAATCGCAGATGTAACTGTTGACAAATGTCAGGTGTATTGTAACTATCTTTCAGTTGCAGCAAACTAACGATTTGTACCATTTATTCCAAATGTGAGGAAAATTGTGAGTTTCCAACCCCGTCTGATTGCAATACAGCCTTCAGAAGAACATGTAGGCATACTTATAGAGATCTATCCACAGGTGTCTGCAGACCTATCTCATGGTCATGGCGATATAGACGGTGGTAATATTGGAAAAAGACATTAAAGGGAAAGATCGCTGATTTTCGACCAAAAATTTTCATTTTAAATGCATGTTGTCAAAGACAAACATCTGTATGCACTTGCAATCGAAATAGCATAGCCGTTAATTAATTAGTTAATTCAAAAAGCGGAACTGATGTCATTGTTCCAAAACACGACAGTTTTATCATCTAGTCGTGGCTGTGCCCTATTGTCTACACTGGTGGATGCCTTCATATAAAGCCGAAAGTGAGGGTTCCGTCCCCAAGCGAAACAACAACAACACACAATCGCTAGAACATATCAACCGGGCACTAAAAACCGGATTTTGTAAAACCGCATGTCAGCTGAAAACATGTTGAAAGTATATGTTACTCAAAAAATTATTTAGATATGTAAAACAGCTTAGCATTGCGTTTGGGTGACCAGGCTTGTGTATCGCCGTGTTGTTACAGAAGCCTTCGGCTGCATCCATAAGCAAACAGACACATTGCTGACCAACCGTGTTTTCAAACAATGACGTCAGTCCCGCCTGTTAAATTAACTAATTAACGGCTATGCTTACTCGAATGCAAGTGTAATACAGATTTTTGTTTTTGAAAATTTGCAATAGAATTAATAAGTTTAGGTTGAAAAACAGTTGTCTTTCCCTTTAATTTAACAGACGGGACTGGCGTCATTGTTCGTATAAACACAGTCGCTCACCAGTGCATGCGTTTACTTATAGTAGATGCATTCGAAGGCATATGTAACAACACGGCGTATACACAAGCTTTGTCATCCAAGCGCAATGTTAATCTGTTGTATACATATCAAAAGAGCTCTTTGAGTAACACATACGTTTAGCACGTTTTCAGTCGACATGCGATTTTGAAAATCAGGCTTTTACTACCAGGTGGATATGTACAAGCGGATGTTTGTTGTTGTTGTTTCGCTTGGAGACGGAACCCTCACTTTCGGTTTTATGTGAAAGCATCCACCAGTGCATAGAGTAGAGAGACAGCCACGGTTAGATGATATAACTATAGCCTACCGTGTTTTCGAACAATGACGTCAGTTCGCTTTTTAAATTAACCGTTATGCTAATTCGATTACAAGTACAATACAGATGGTTGTCGAAAACATGTAATAAAAATAATAAGTTTAGGACGAAAAGCAGTGGTCTTTCCCTTTAAGGTGCGATCTATATTCGATGACGTTCACCGATTGGGTGTACTTCAATTGCTTTTCGCTTTAAATAAACAGTAACCAACGGCGAACATCTTGACGTGGACCCTCTTGGATCACACAGGGAGCCTATGTGTATATATGCCTTGTATAATGAAACCTGCAGTAGGAAACAGTGAATAGCTTGGACGTTTTGGTATCGAGCCAGTTTGTAAGGTGTCTAATGCGGACGAGCAGTAAAACTAGTTAGTGTTTACCCAATTGCTTTTCTGAACGGTTGAGTAATGTAGGCAGTTGCAGAAATTGCTCATACTTTAGACCTGGTAAAGTAAATAAGGCCGTGAAGACTACAGAACGCGATCGATTCATAGAATTAGAACTGAACTCGTCTTTCCCCAGCAGTCGTATTTGCGGACTAATTTCGGTCTTCTTGTAGCAGCCTATCGGCATTGAACAACACTACTTCGTGACAAATAGTGATTTGGATCTGTAAATTCACGTTACGCTATCCGTAGTCGATATCAGTAACCTATCTTCGGATGGAATTGTTTGGATTTAGAAGACGGCTCAGTTATATTTACGAAACATTCATGTTATAACACCACCCTCGCCCCCAAGATCCATATTTGTCCGTGTACATGCATTGTTATAGCATTCCGCTGAATATCGGGAATATATTTTGTTAGAATTGACCAGATTTTTGTATCTATTTATTTATCTGTGTTGGTTAAAGGCTATAGGCCTATTGTCAATAAATTTGAAAGGTTTTTTTAATATACCCGCTTGACGTTATTGTAAAATATCCATATTCTTGTGCCAGTCCTTGTTATTCTGAAAAAGTTCGTTTGGGACGTATACACGCACCTTTATTTTTTTTCTAAATGTACTGAATTAGTCTTGATTCAATAAAATTGATTGGAACGACTTTAAAGTTGCAAAATATACTGACTTTTTATCTGTTATTTGTTAACTCCAACCTATGAGAAGGACCAAACTGCCTCTCTGCGCTTTACAAATTCAACGAAGCGAAGTTGCGATGCGAAGTTGTGATGCGAAGTTGCAATGCGAACTTACGATGCGAGGAAACGAAGTTGCGATGGAGCGAAGTTGTGATGCGAAGTTACAATGCGAACTTACGATGCGAGGAATCGAAGTTGCGATGCGATGGAGCGAAGTTGCGATGCGAAGGAGCGAAGTTGCGACGCGAAGTTGCGGCGCGAAGTTGGATTTAATGTGATTGGTAAGTATTGACACACAGGCTTATTCCATAAGTTTAATAAGGATATATAAAAGAATAATACAAAATAAATATATATTTTTTGTCAATAGAGTGCTTGATGTGGCTGTTGATATACCAGTGTTTCTAGGATTTTGTTTTGGCTAAAAAATTCAATTTTTGACTTCCAATTCAGCTTTAAGTTTATACATGGCAGCTGTGTTATTTTTTTTTTCTTAACAATTCCTTTTGTTTTAAAGTGTGTGAAGTTGGACCACAGTTCGCAGTTTTTTTATTCAAATGGGACCAGTGATTATTTTAGAAACGTACGCCTACTCGTAATATATGGTAAAGGCAACAAATTTAAAGGAAACCGATTTTAAACTCCATATTTACACATTTGGAAACACAGTACGTCTTAAACGCCATAATATACAATGTTTATTCTTCGGAGGGGGATTATTACTGCCTATTATAAACAGCAAACTGTGAGCTACGAACTGTGGACTGCTTTCTTTCAATTGCATACACTCGCGGACTACCAACTACGGACTGCATAGGCCCTACTTTAAACTGCTGACTGCAAATTGCGATCTGATAACTGCGAGCAGCGGTCTACAACTAACCAAAGAGATCACCAGAGATTTCTATGGACTAACAGTACGTTTGTTGCTAAATTTGTGGTTATCGAGTCGCTTTCTGTGATGGATTTCACGGCTGGTCAATCACGTCGTCATTTATTTATTTTTATTTTTTTATTTCTCTTTTTACCATCATTCTTTTAAACTTTAAACGTGTGTGCTTGTTGTTGTAAGATCTGGTCAGTAGCCCCTAGTGGCGAGTTGGACTGTTTCAAATCATCATTTAACTATAAATATACGGACCTATATATTTTTAAAAAATAATCACACTGGCACAGGGCTATTGATTAATTATCCTACAAACTGGCATTTCAGATATATAGAAATTAACAAATGATGCAACGATTTTGAGGGGTGCGTAGCAGTAGTCCGACACCCCACAAGTCCGACAGCCCACAAGTCCGACACTCCCAACACGTCGGACAGCCACTAGTCCGACCGACAGCCCACTCTCTGACGAGGCTACTTTCAAATTGAGGAGGTGAAAAACGTCTGCTATGTGGTAGCCTCGTCAGAGAGTGACGTTATGAAACTTCCGGGCCAGTCTATTTTCAAATTGAAGAGATGAATGACTGCTGCCGGTGTGGAGAGTTTTTCCATTCTGGAGTGTTTTTATCCCGATTTCTTGACAAAATTGGTTCGGACTACAATAACAGGCGGTGCAAACGAAAGTGAAAACTAAATTGATTACTGTGGTGGTTGTATTTTGGGATTAAAAGTGATTCCATGGACACACGAGCTGCCGATAGACATTTAGGTAGGTCGTAGATGCAGTCGGCGTCATGGCTGAGATTAAGACGTTAGTCTGTATATGCATATATGTAATCTCAGTCATATCAGGGCTAAGAACATTCATGCATTTGGATTTATTAACATTAAAAACGATATTTTGAACTGTATTTGACCGATATCTGGATCTAATTGTAGGCATGTTTTAGCTAGTATAGCCAGATGACAAAAGTATGTTACTTTCTAAATCTCACCTAAGGGAATAATTGAGTGAATAAGCATTGTAAGTGTTGTTCGTCTGATATGATGATAAATAAAATGCATTTCTTCACTTCCTAGAAAATTTGCAAACAAATTTTGAACTGTGAATCCTGCGGATGCCACTTCACTTGGTGGGACGACAAAACATGCACTGAATAGGATATAACCCAAGGTAAATATTGGGTGATAATGAGGATCATCTTCAACAGAAAACCCCATTTTGCTATAAAATTATGAGAGCTTAAAAGTATCTGTCATCGTCGAAAAGAGAGCGTCTGCATGCCGTCGAACGACACGTCAAAAATTGGTGTGCCCGCGAGCAAGATGGAATATATCAAAACGTGGGACTCGGTTTTGAAATGACACGGATTTAACGACAGTATAGCCTGCATAGTGATGTCTACAATGAGAATAAAAAAAAGAGCAGCTTGTTAAATTTTTAAAAAAATATTTCACTTTTCCATTTGCATTTAATGGAAATAAGATTGAATTGCTTTGCTAATTTGTAAAAATATAGTCTTTTTCGTTGTTGAGTAAATGTCACGAAAGGGGACACTACTCTAACGTCTTAAATCATTTGATCGAGGAGTTATCGAACCTTGTCCCTTCAGCCCAGTTACCAACCAGCGTGAAAAAAAAGAAAAAAAAATCTCACTGCACAAAAGACGGAAATTTAAGTAAATCAGGCGAGTTTTCAGGGCACCGGAAGCTCTTAATGTTAGGAAGCGGGGAGAAACAATTTAAGCTATTTTGAAAGACGAAAAAATTTGCTCTTAATATAAGAATCTTTTGTTTTTTAAAACCCAAAACAAAGAGAATATCGCTTGATGTTTAACATCATTGTTTAACATCATTTCAGGATTCCTCTGTCTTAGCCCTACGTCCTGTCTATCTCAACCCATGATGAAGGTTTGAAATCCGCTGCTATAGTCGGCCTCTCAAAACATATTAATGATTTTCCTCTGATTTCTTTTTTATATAAAAATCACAATAATCATCTTTCTTTCCTGACGTTTAAATAAAGTTTTATTTGAGTTTATCGCCTGAGTTGTCACGTTTAAGTTATCTCCCTTTGCATAAGATTGAAAACCGTCAGAAAAGAAATGAATGCAGGTAGGTAAAATAGGATATAAAAAAAATCAGATATATGTATTGGGAGGCCGGCGATTGCAGCGGGGTAATTTCCAACTTTCACCACAGGTTGAGACAATTAGATGGAGGAATTAGACCTGTACATTGGGCTAAGTTGTTTCGTATATAGGACCCGGCTGGATTAACCGTTACGGTAAGCGTCAACAGAACGGGGGCACCATACAAAAATATGCATTGTTTTCCATTTTCCTAAATGTTTTGCTTCATTAAAAAAAAGTAAAAAGTAATTTTATGGTTTATTATTGTTTATAACTGCTTAGGGCCGCTTTGGCTCTTAATCTAGACCTGTATAGGAGGGTTTGCCCACCCAGAGGTATAGGCTATAGAAAACACCCACCTTCGACAACACTAACAGAGCTTTGTCAATTATATTCAGTATCCTAATAATATGAATAAAGTTCTAAATTTATTCGCCATCTTAAACAGTTCTTCATTTATTTGCCTCCTTAAACAATCATTTTCCCGCTATTCAATGTAAATCACACCATAACTTTCAAGGAGGTATAATAAGTCTTATATAATTGTGATTTTTTGTAAATGAATTGTTATTTCACAGCTGTAAATAGTACAAATGACCACTGTACATTTCATCAGGTCGATCAATGCATATTTCATGTGGTTGTCAATACCCCGTACAGATTTCACGAGGCTGTCATTACACGGCTCATGGAGTTGATCAATGATATTTCAGGTTCATCACTTTACGTTTTGGGAACTATCAATGTACCCTTATTTTAAACCATGCTCGCTACAAATTTCTAGGGAGATTGCAAGAAGTATGTAAAAGTGTGGAAAGTTCTTTGCTCAATTCGTTAAAAAATTAAGATAGACTAATCGTGTATTGCTATGAATTGGGATAATATTATATAAGTAAGATATTCAAATTCGTATTTCAGTTTATTTTGAAGGCCGTTACGAATGAAGTTCCGTCTAATTAAAATCAGATCTCAAAAACGCTCCCCGTGTTTTATTTGTCGGTATATTGAGGTCTAATGCAATCACCCC
>JAVFBX010080293.1:0-16666 GCA_034783855.1 Mopalia kennerleyi | reverse complement strand
TATTGACTGTGAATTTATACTCCATGATTTGTGTGAATATTCATTATTTTGCAAAGACACGTAATAGTTTCGAACGTGTACAACCAAGAGCAATTCATTAGAATAATATTACATCGCACATCGTCTGAACATGTCGACTGTGACTCCGTACAACTGTTGCACGAAAGAAAAACATGCTCGACTCGCTTGCCATCATCTGTAACTAGTTGTAGCCAGTCGCAAGAGCGAACCTGTTGATTGTAATCGGGCGAATTCAGTTGCAGCCGGTTGTAGTGACTTGTGGTAGTTGAATTGAGATGAGTTGGGACATTTGACATATTAACTTGAATGTTACTTGATGACAAATTCATTGCTGTTTCTACAAAAAGAAAAGCTACTGTTATTGCAGACGTTTTACCTGACGATATTTATAGACAGCTTAGTACTGTATTCATTTGATGCGTTATCAATCTTTGCTTTTCACACAATAAAAGCAAAACCATACTGATTGTTTTAATGAGACTGTTCAGCACACCGGTATTGTAATTCTGAACACCGAACTTCCTGTTTCTGACGTTTCAACACTTTTTCTCATCACCAAGAGTCAGCAAAATGGAGCCAACAATCAACATTATGTAGTAAAAGACAATTCATAAAGTAACAATACAGGGAGCATTTTATCCAGGCTGATGTCTCCATGAATGTTTGTCATCAGATTCACAACACTAACCCCGTATCGGTGGTCAGACAACGTTCAGATCGAGTAAAAAAAAAAACAATCAAATAAATCCGATACTTTTCGAATAGTGAATATTATGGTAAAAATTCAACAAAAGATAATATAATTTTACTTTGCTATTAAACTGTTTCCGGTTTGCCATTGGCCGTCATATTTTGTTTTTATTACTCTGCTAGCGGCTTCGGCGGCTTGACAGTATAATCATTGATTTCAACTGCTCTTGTTTTCTATATTGCAGACGACTCATCTCGAAAATAATGACGTCATAGGATCCATATCTAGTGTCAATAGCTACATACAACACGGGCAGATGATACTTGTACTAGCGAAAAATGGTCTGATGTAAGAATCTATTAGACTAAGAGAAAACGTTTGATGGAAAAAAATGCTCTTATTTCATTAACGCAGGATTGCCCATGTATAACTTTTTCGTGTAGACATAACACAAGGACATCCAAAAATGGAGATACATTCAACGTCCGAAGTTTTGACTGCTTCATCTTCCATTTGGCGTTCACTTGTTAAACTTCTTGGTATCGATATGACACAAACTCATATATGGATGGGTATAAACACTTATTGAAGAATAAGTATGTTTCGACTGACATCTTCCGTTTGACGTTCAATTCAAAGCTGCCATCTATATTTAGAGATATGTACAATCGAAGATGCATACTGCAACTAAAGACGAAACCCATAAAAGAGACATAACTATTGATATATCGATACATTCTGACCGTTGTCGACGGAATGTGAACAATGGGAGAGCGCGTGGCTATCCGCGTCAACAAACAACTTCTCCCCAATCGTGTACTCACAAACACAGAGCTGATGGAAAAATTAAGAGTTTGGAATTTAAACAAACTCCGAAGAAGCAAAGCATGCTGGGTTGTCCTTCGGGAGGCCAATCTGTTGATAACTACACCAAAAGACCTTTTTACTGTTATCCGGAACAGGAAACTGTACGTACTGGCATCAAAGACGTCTGTCATATAAACACAGTTTATAACAGATTGGAAAGGGATAACCTGTTCAGATATCATAAACGGAATACCGTACCGCATGCTCAATGTGGTTCAAGACTATTGAATGAAATTGATACACCAACAAAGCTCCCGAGAAAGGCATCTACAGTAAATGTGAGCGTGACTCCTTTAACACGCCGGAATCCGACTAGTGTACCTTTGGTGAAACACTCGAAAGCATATATACCATTGACAAGTTTGCATGATCTTTGTGATGATGGCCGAGATGACGTATTGACCGCTAACTGTTCACGGAGTTGCAGTTCGTCAGCTTATTTTTCTACACCTACTCAAGTTGGATCCGTTGATGTTGGGAGACATCATAGTTGGGCTGGTTCCTCCTCAAAATATACGCGAAATGGAATGCTTGTGGATCACCATTTTACAAATCGTAAGCGAACAGAACACAAAAAGAACCGAAGAGATACAAGTAGGCTGGACATCGATTCGAGTAACCAGTCTGTCGATAAAATCTCTGAAGAAGATAGCGTCAAAAAAATCAAATGTGATGATCATATTATCGACTTGCCTTGTGAGCCATGTATTTTACCAGACAGACACAATCCAGATCGTGACACACCGACGGATATAGTACTGCAGCTACCATTAGATAACCAACTCGGTATAATCAGCAAGAGTCATGGCAAAGGTCAGGGGAGAAAAAGGTCAGTTAGTGTTGATGGGTCTCAGGGGGAAACGGTGCAGAGTACACCCCGTGGTGTTTTGTCTAATATTGACATCCTCGCTCCAGACGATGTGTTTATTAGCTGTTCTAACGAAGATGCGGAAATCTCTTCTCCGATCACATCAAATATCAGATCACACAAGATTAATCCAGTTCATTTTGATACACCACCAAACGATCAAGCTGTGAAAACAAAACCCTTATTCAAGATAGAACGTCCTATGGAGAGCACAATATCCGATCTTAGTGTTTCAGTCAGTAAACAAGGCGACTCCTTAAATTATGTACAACCTGGAGAACTAATTGATGCGTCTATTTCAACTCAAAACATCTTAGTGAATGATCACCTATTTTCTGGAGAAACAGAAGCTGCTTCACATTCTGATACAAAACACAGAATTGACAGCTTTAAAAAATTGAATGAAGCAGGTGATCTTGAGAAAAACGTTTCTTCAGCCAATTGTAGCCCTATTAAAGATACAGTGACAACTCTAACATTGTGTGAAGATACAAGTGTACCTTCGAAACACTCGAAAAGAATTGTTCCATCGAACAGTTTGGATGACGCGGTTGGTCTTTGCGGAGATGACCAAGTTAACTTAATAACCGCAGACCGTTCATCGAAAAGTTTGGATGAGGCAGTTGATAGTTATAAAGTTGGCCAAGATCACTTAATTACCGCAGATCGTTCATCGAAAAGTTTGGATGGCGCAGTTGATAGTTATGAAGTTGACCAAGATGACTTATTAACCGCAGACCTTTTGTGGAGTCCTTTTTCGTCTTCGTTTGGAACAACTACTCGAGTTGGGTCCGTTGGTGGTGGCAGACATAATAGTTGGTCTGGTACCTTCTCAAGGAGAATACCGATGGAAATCAAAGCTGGATTTCCCGTGCTTGGGGAACACCGCTTTACAAATCATAAGCAAGAAGAACAGAAAAAGAACCAAATACAGCACAAAGTTCATGTCAGCAATACTTTGATTAAACTTAATGATGACACAAGTCTGCCGGACAAAGAGGACATTGATAGCAAATGCGTGACTTTAATACAGCAAAACTCCGGTGATAATACAGGAGACGCTTATCTAAGGACAGGTATTGCCCACATGAAGCCCAATGGGAGCGTTCATAGTTGTGCCGAGAGGCCACAGGAAATTGAAGTGATAACAATTTCTGATGATGAATGCCCTAATAAGCATGAAACCCAAATAACCGACGTAGCTCGATGGATAATTGACAATAAGGAAAAAGTGACCCAAGATGGGTTTAATCTATACGGAAATGGTGGGCAGGCGATGGGGGAATTAACCGCTGGCTTATCGTCTAGGGGTTGTTTGACCCCGGGCCTGTCTAATGACCTTCACTCATTAAATATCACAGACGACGACCTGCCCTGTTCTGTTAGTGAGAAACCAACGGACAATTTTGCTGAGAAAATTCAACCAAAGATCCGGAGATCAATTTCTTTACCACTTGATATTCTAGATGAACTACAGCTGCCTGGATTTCATTATCAGGATGCAGACATCGATTCGAGCGATAACGGAACAAGGACCACAGTTTCTAGTTTACACTCCAGCCAAACCTCAGTGAGTGGAAAAGATCAACTCAAAGGTACAACTGACGATTCTGTCATAGACGAAGACAATCACCCAGATACCTATCATGCTCTCATTAACGAGCTGCCGGAAATTCCCGACGACATGGATACGGAGGATGAAGCTGACATCTTAGAAGACCCTGATATGACGAAAGCTACAATTGACAGCATTACAAGTGATAAGATAATGCCTTTACTCAAACAGGAATTAAAACTTCTAATCAATTTGCGCCGGTCTGTTAATAGTTCGGAGCTTGACTCGTTATACACACAGTTTGAAGAAAAGAAGAACCACTCCTATAAGGTAACGAAATATATTACAAACTTTTTACTGAGAAGCAAAAAACTACTGTTATAGGACAATTTATCCTTGACTCGTTGACTTACATTAATAATGTTTTAAATCTTATTATAAGAACAAACGTTAACAAGGACCCTCCATTTGTTGAGATGGATATACTTTGTGGTGTAACATTTTAATAAGGCTTTAGTTTTTCGCAGGAATTGAAGTATTGTAAAACAATGTAATCAATAGCGGATTAACCATTCCTCATATATGTTTTTAAGTAAATGCAAATATATATTCAAGTAAGCGTGTCTAGTGCTCAAGGGAGATTCGGGAGATAAAGGAATTGGCGATTATTCTGGAGGGTATGTCGCTCATATGACCGCCATTCAAGCATTATCCAAAACACAAACCGTCACCGAAGATAAAGGACAGCAGGAAGCAAATGTGATTTAGGATTTATTGTGTTGCCATTTCCCTGTCTGTGTCTTTTCCAGCGGCATTGGGGGTGGTTTCCTTCACCCGTTTGGGTGTCTTGCAATCATGTGACTAAAATCATCATTCCTAGGGCGTTAAACCCGAATCAAACAATAGTACTAGACTAGATTTTGTTAGCAACAAGAATTATCTAGTTTTTCAATGCAGGCGGCAACTTTGCAGTGGTGGTTTAGCAGTCGACAATGGGTAGGTTGATCCACAAAACAATATTTGTGGAGTAAATTCTACGGATATGCTTTTAGAAGTTTCCTTCCGTCGCAAGAGAGGGGGGTCTTATAGCCATATATATATATACTAGTATATATATATATATAGTATGTAGCTATGCGTTTGTTGGGTTGTGTTGATCTCACTCATCAGCGGCTATTTAAATATATAAATACTTTAGTTTTAACCCGCAGACAAAAGGTGTCTTTCTTGCTGCGGATGTCCTGACGTGAGTCACTGCTAACGCAATCAATTAGGTCTTGTAATTTTGGGCGCACAAAAATTGTATTTGTTTGTCGTATCTAAGACCGCGGCCGTTTAACTGGCGGTCTAAAAAAAATTGTCGGAAACAAATTATAGTTTGTATGAGAAGTTAGACCAGAAAAGACTAATAGATGATTTAAATTGGATATTTAAACATAAACCCTATTCTGGCAATTCCCGATAAAAGTGCCTTCTTTTGTCAGCGGCTAGAAGGTTGGAATATTAATAGTCGCTGATAACTGTGAGTAGGCGCACCTGTGGCAAGAAGTCCGGCTGTATTTGATAAAATGTATTTGTGGTTACCTTCCAGATAAGTGATCAGGATAACCAAAGATGGGAACGAAAGAAAGCGTTAAGTAAAGAATCCGCACTGAGATGTCGAGAGAGACAACAAAATTATGAGGCTGAGCTCCTTAAGGTGAAAAAAATCATTGATATCATAGTCATAGATAAAATTAAACAATCACAAATGAAAAAAGCACATGTTAATGCCGAACTAAATTAAAGGGTTCGTCGCTCGTTGAGAGCTCTGCAGAATCTTGAGAAAGCATTTGTATTTCAAAACAACCACGATACGGAAATGTCACCCGTTTGTAGAAAATCCTGTATACCCCAAATATTCCTGTTGGTCTAAGTATAAGGTTGTTATTTGTATATTATCAATACGTATTGATAATATACTAAATAACAACCGAATACGTAAACCAATTTGAACTAATAGACAACCATCTTCGCTAGCCAAGAGTTTTATTCCGAGCTATTCTGCAGAACAACCCTTGCCGGACGATCGCATCTAACCGAAATAACAGCTACGTCCCCTGGCGGATAAAGTGTCCAAGTTTCAAGTTAAGTCGCTTATAAAATATTATGTTGAATGTCCTCAAGTTTTGACAAGTTGTTTCTCTTTCTAAAGCATTATTGGCATATTTACGGAGATTTGGTGTCTGTAGGAGTGGGTACATATGCAATATTCCCATTGAGTTGGTTGAATACCCCGAACATGTCCTTTTTCGATAAAACTTCGCCAACTTTCATAATTAACAATCGCAACAGTTTTACCAACAGAGTCTTCTCGTAACACAACATCGGATTTGTTTCGTAAACGTTCCCACGCAACCAATCAATCGCTTTGACAGTAGCTCGATCTGCCAAGGATTGTAATGCAGAGTAGCTCGGAATAAAACTCTTGGCTAGAGAAGATGATATACAACCTGCCCTCAAGTCTTTGATGCCAAAGATCGAAAACCCTTTTTTGTTTTCACTTAAATAAGACACCCTTTTTTTTACTTGCAGTCTTATCGTACGTTGAAACAAAGTAACAGTGATTTAGAATCAGAAATTAAATCGCTCAACGAAGAGATGGCAGAGTTGAATAGAGTGTTTGATCAGCACGTGTGTATATTTGAAGGTATTGGCGTTTTAAGAACGAGAGATGGCGAAGCGTGCACAACGAAAATCGCAACTCAACCCCTCAAAAAGAGGGTGTAAAAATGGTGTGAAAATGATATGACGAGGGAGGCGCTAATTGTGAGCGAGTGTCAGTGCGGGCTTTTTGAGGGGACTTTATAATAATCTACCTCAAAAGCTTTCAGAACAAGATTAGGCCTGTGAACCTTTCTTTTTTAATAGTTAACGCTTGATGTCATTGTATAGAATTAAGGTATTCTTTGCCTATTTATCGTGCCTACAGTACATAGTTTGGTGAGAATATAATCTCGCGTCAACCAAACTCTTTCTGTGGTGACAGGTGGTAACACCGCAATCAAACAGCTGCAAATAAACATGGCGGCCACCGGTTAGGAACTCGGAAGCCATCGAATGCACAGGCTTTCATCACCTCGGACATGAAACGATCGCCGCCGTTGCGGCATACATTTTTTATTTCAAATCATCGATGTAGTCCCCGTCTTGTAGAGAACTCACAGCTTCCATGTGCTGTGGGCTTAGAACTGTATTTGTTAACTTAAATTTGGAATCTAAAGCCATATTAAATTAGCTGTTTATTTAAGTGTGTGGGGGTGTGCAAACGTCAGTAAACAGGATTCCGGTGAAGAAAATGTACGGTTTTAGTGCATAATGGTGCGTCCATCACGACCCCGCGTAGCGATGATATGAAAATCACGCGAGGCTTGGCTTATTGTCAGCTAAGGGCACATATGCCTTGGTTTATTATTGGATCAGGGTATACACCTTGGCTTATTGCCGGATCATGTTAACCAATATATTTTTCTCGCCCGAGTTCCGATTTTTGACAAATATTGGCTTATTTCAAGATATGAAGCAAATCGTAAATATTTAGGCTTATACTTAGGGCTTAATAATTTACCCTCTGTCTCAAAACACGTGATCCAAAGTAAAACAAAATAACATTAATAATGTGTGGATGTATACTACATTTGTTGTTAAATACTTACTCTCCTTATAAAACCTAGACTCGCCCGAAGTTCCATTACGTCAGTCTCGGGCGAGTCTACTTTCAAATTGAGGCGGTAAAACATGGCTGCAGTTTGGCAGAGTTTGCCACACTGGTGTGTTTTTATCCCGATTTCTTGACAGAATTTGTCTGGATTACCATAAAAGACGATGCGAAAGAAAGCGTATACGCCATTGATTACTTTGGCGGTTGTTTTTTGGAAATATATGTGATTTCATGGACACAGGAGCTGCAAATAGACTCATGAGTAAGCTTTTGTACAGACAATCTTTTGACTGAGAATTGCGACGTTAGGTTAGATGTATATCGCACAAAGCAATGTAACTGGCACAGGGATGTAAATTAATTAACATCGATGAATCATTTTATGTTCTAGATAACTCCCAGAGACAAGTTTATAAATAAACCTTAATTTCGAGTTGTGTTAATATATGCATATGAATTCTCAGTCATCTCAAGACTAATCAAACTCATGCATTTTGTTCGCCGGAGCATATATTCACCATCTTCCCGAGGCAAGGCGGAAAAAAAGATCGTCGCATTAAGCTTCTCTCCCTTTCTTACCTTGTTTCCAAAGGCGATAAAACCTGAGTTACCTAGAGTTGACCACAGCTACTTTTGGATGACCTCTCTGTACTCTACCCAATCAGGTGGGGGCTACGACAAGTAGGCTATATTTGTAATATACATGCACGATATTAGTACCATTAACGAGTCCTGGCGTCATCACCGACATGTCAATTGGCAGTGGCGCCAAGCTTGTTTGTTGTAGACTTTGATCTGTAAACGCCTTTTTGATTAGCCTATGTGTTACAGCAAGGGATAGTATAGTGGAAGTCTCGTCTTACACATACTGACCCTTGCATAGGAAGATGATATTCACCGGCGTATTCAGACTATCCACACAGTTAAACAAAGCTAGCTAAGTTCACATGGCTTTAGAGTACGTAAACTTAGTTAAGTAGTACAGTATATGCTCTCTATCTTAAATAGACGGCTGCTGGGACTTCCAAACACAACTTGAACGTTAATCAGTTGATTTGGACAACAAAAATGGTTGCCATAATGGCGACAATATCGTTTGGCATCCGAGACGACATGCGCAGTACATTCGACTTCCGAGTGTCATAAAACAAGTTCAACAATAGTCGGCCATGTTTATTTTAAAATACTCATAAGAGCCCTCAGATAAAGTAACTAATCAAGTACCTGCCTCTGAATAACAAATAGCGTTGAATCCGTGACCAAAATACCGCGAGAAGAGATCTTTATAGCGAGAAAATTGAAAATTGCCACGAGATGGTTTATGTAAGGATAAGGCCATGCAGTTTGTATATATTGGAAAATAAAGGACAGAATCATAGCTATTGCTATTGCAGTGTTAAACGTACGGGTATCATATTTCTGACAGCAATTATGCTTGCCTGTGTAGGACCTGGATGGGAGAATAATGAATTGGTTATTGCAAAAGGAATTCCGTTTCAGTCTTTCCTGGGAAATTCTGTATTTTAAGGCAGTGGCTGGTAAACAATCAAAAACAAAGATTTGCCACCAAATGCATCATTTGACAGGTTATAGAACTTGAGAGCGTGCGCAAAACATTTTGTGCCAACCTTCAGCACGAATTGACCGATTTGAAGCTAACAAAAAAAATGTGTACCGTGTTTATTTACATTTGGCTCGGAGAGACAGGAATGCTTTCGCAAAGCGCCAGACAGAAGGAAAGCAGGGCAGTTTTGCCCCAGATTCAGCTGATGGTCAACAACCGGAGAAAGACGCTGAGATTTTCACTGATCCCCAGCCCAGTATCAGTAGAGGAAGCCCAGAAAAAAGCCTAAACTAAGTAGCCTACTGATATGGAAGGTTTTAGTTCCCCATTCATGCTAACTAACACCTGTTAAATTATTCTCTTCTGTCAATTTTGAGGTCATTTCTGTATTGATTTTTACAAGTCTATAAGGATTAGGTCAGCCATGATAGCCCTTTCCGTTGTAGTTGAACATTTCGTGTGCCCCCGATTCCCATGGGCATTTGTCGGCGAAGCAGATGCTGACCTTGGGACTTCACTTTATGCCAAATGGTCGTGAACGAACAAAGGCGCATGGGAATTAGGTGACAAGATGGCAGGAGAACTTTGATTGCTGCTTGCTAGAGAACGTTTTTGGACTTTAAGCAGGCGAAAAAATGTATGATTGCAGTTAAGGAGTTATAAAATGAAAGCTTTAGGTATATCGACAGACGTTTTTCACTTTGATTCCGTTTGAAAAGATTTACTTTCTGTGTAGTTTGGATAACAAAACTCTATCTTCCAGTTTTTTGATGAAGCGGTACCGTCAGTATTGCACACGCTATTATAATGACGGTACTTGGATCTAATTAGGATACGTATTC
This sequence comes from Mopalia kennerleyi, assembly GCA_034783855.1. NCBI lineage: Eukaryota > Metazoa > Mollusca > Polyplacophora > Chitonida > Mopaliidae > Mopalia > Mopalia kennerleyi. The sequence goes on along the minus strand of JAVFBX010080293.1, from coordinate 6,558 downwards.
GCATCTAGGCCTGCACACTGCTGTATCTATACATTACTTTTAACTATATCTTTCAACCTGACTTGAAGTTCTTCCTTAGAATACTTTCGTAAAAACCTGTACTGTAATAATTCTTCTAGATAGAAAAATTCAGAGAAGAACTTGACTTGGATATGATAGGTTTAATTGTTATTGTGTGTCACTTGCACCACGTACGTCACTTCCGGTTTGTAAAATTTCAATTACTGGCTTAATATTCATAAGTTTCTTAATCTGAGAGCTGTTATGTTACTAACATATATAGTATTAAAAAACGACCAAAATCCACTATAAAACCAGGCGTCTTCTCCGCTATGAGGACAGCAAGTAAGTGAAGGCAATACATTTTTCTGTCGTTAATCATCGGCTAAATACAAATCAGTATTTTCGCTATTTTAGGATAACACTTTCTTAGTTTGAACAGATTCAAGTTTTAAAAAATTGCAAACTGAAACCCCTTGATCCGGGAATCGAACCAACGGCTCTCAGAGTTAGGCACCGAATCGTCAGCATGCACTCGATTTTCCGGACGAGTTTCAACCTGCAAATTAAAACAAATAATTAAACATTTAAACGACTGCGGACTAAGTTGCGATACGAATGACTGCATGCTGAAACGACTCACACTGCATGACCTAATCGATTTCTTTCGCAGTAACCCTGTTGGACCAACCTCGGCATAAACATCGCATCTTGTCAGCGGATTTATTATATATATCTTTTTACAGAGAAGGAAAATTATGCGGTCTCCACCGGAATTCGCACCATGTTTGTACATAAAGAAAATGTATATAATGCGTAGGCCTATAGCAATTTTATTATCATATTAACATCAATGCAACCAAGCACGTTCAAATGTACCAATATAGAATTATTCAAATTTCTTACTTACTAGAAGTCGGGAAACGAAAATTAATAATACAATTCAATTGTAATTTATACTTTATATTTTGTAATCTGTTAATCATCAGTGCTGACCGACTCAATAGTTCAAGTTTACCATTCACCATATTATTTTATAAATCAAATGTTCGCAATACAAGCCCTGTGGCTAACTGTGCTCAGTTTGATTGAAATAAAGTTTATATTAATAAAAATTGTCCCAAACAATAACGGAACACTCAAAAGTGGGTCCTGTAAAGCTTCTTTACATAGGCCTACATAATGTCGAGGCTCTTCCGATTTAAACGATATTAAGGTCTTGCTGGACCCCTTGGGCTCAAAATGAACCAAATTTTTTGCATGGCTTAGATTAAAAGTTAGGTATTCAAACTATATGTCGGTGAAAAAAATAAATCGAAATTCTATTTATAAACAGTTAAATTTGAGCCTATAATTTAGCTTCCCCATGATCAAGTAGTCAAGTCGCAAAACTTTAATTGCCTATTTCTGGCACTTCAGTTTAAGCAGACACTACATTTTCCATGGCGGACTACTAGAAATCTATTCATGGTAGAGACTTAAAATTTGTACCAATTGAAAGAGCACGATGCGATCTTGTAAACGGTGTCTCATTTTTTATAAGTTCGTCCTTGATTTTTTTCAATGTTTTCTGAAAGTTGTATTTTACATTTTTATAAAACTTTTCAAGGTGGGATAGACAAAAAACTCAACTGTGATCGATTTATCAAAATTTAAAAAAAACGAAGCAACGTTTACTAGTTCCAGGACTATTCTACGAGGTTAACTAATCTATTAAGTCTTATCGTTATTGCACTTCGAGAAATAAACGTTGAAAAATTCAGTCTATTTTTTTCTGTAGACATTTACTAACTTTGCAATATTTTTTAAAATAATAATTGGATTTTCACAACGTTCATAAATATGTAATCCTGAGTATTCGAGCTTTTAAAAAATATATAGGCCCTACATATATATGGTTCAGATTTATAATCTTCTGCATAATAGACTAAATACAGCACGTGTTCTGAAAATCAGACCTTACGGTGTTTTAGAGAAACTCATTGACCGAAATATTTTTTCTGTAACAACTTGTCCCACACCAAAAATCATGGTTGCCAAGTTGGAATGGTTGTTGCTATTGTTCAGCTTCATTGAATTATCTTTCCATCTTGAACACGTTATTTTCAAGACAAAGGATGCGACTTGAAAGAAATGTAAATTGCCATTAATATCTGGCAAGAGAATCGAAAACAAATGTACCGATTGAGAATGGATTGTGTGAATAGTGGATGATACTCACCTATATCCCCTTTGGTATCCAAAAGAGAAAAGGCTCGAATGTACTTCATTAATTTACCAATGTCATATGTAATTCCAGGACGGATGCTCGCCCCTTAAAGATCAGGAACAAACTGTCGAAGGAGCCTGTGGTACGTGATATCAGATGTTTGGGAGGCGAAGGAACTTTGGTTAATTGTACTGGTTTTATGTATGGTTATGGCGATTGTCCCCAATCAAGAGATGCGGGCGTGTTCTGTGGAGAAGGTAAATACACACATTTCTCAGAGACTTTGGTTAATTGTGCTGGTTTTATGTATGGTTATGGCGATTGTCCCCAATCAAGAGATGCCGGCGTGTCCTGTGGAGAAGGTAAATACACACATTTCTCAAGGAACTTTGGTTAAGTGTACTGGTTTTATATATGGTTATGGTGATTGTCCCCAATCAAAAGATGCCGGCGTGTCCTGTGGAGAAGGTAAATACACACATTTCTCAAGGATTTTTGATTTAACAACGTAGATCTCCAGCACAAACTAACAAAGTTGTACAACATTGTATTGTACATGTATTATGTTTGTTTTAATTCATCGAATATAAGGTTTATTTTTCTGGTTTCTTTATACAGCTAAGGAAAACCAGTTCCGGTTGATGGATGGACCTTCTTTGACCATTGGCCGGATAGAAATGTTTAATAAAAATCAATGGGGTACAGTGTGTGGCCTGGGCCAGTTTTCTAGAACTTCGGCACAAGTCGTCTGTAAATCACTTGGATTTCCACAGTATGTGTCCACAGAACCCTATAATAAATACATCCTCTGTATGTACACTGTGCAGGTCGAGTTTAGTTTAGTTTCATTCACCATAAAACAAATGCTGTAAAACAACAATTTAGAAAAACCTTCCTCATAATAATACAAAATTACGGTCTAAAACTTTCAAACAATCGATTTGAACTGACAATGTTTAACATATGTCAATTAAATCAATTAACATGATCAAAACTATAACAGACAAATTGGGGCAGACAGTCGGAAAGTTGAACTAATGTAAATTGAAGGGGAAAATTGCAATGAAAACTTATAGAGCATTTTATTTAATTAATAAAGAATTTTCAATTTAGGTTTCTAAAACAGTGTGGTTGTATAAATATGTTGCATCTTAAATTTCAAATAGACAAAGGCGCTACTAGAATGGCTTTAGCCAGTTATTATGAATCGTTATATACATGGAGTAAATCATCTGTTCTGATGCGGAACTCCAATACAAAATACCTGGATCACTACCTCATGTAAAAATATATAGAATGCCATCGACTTGATTGATGGTTTCATAGAATGTGGACATACGGCCATGGAATGTGAACATACCGTCATTGGCTGTTGACAGACAGTCATAGAATGTGGACAGTCAGTCATGGAATGTGAACATACCGTCATTGACTGTTGATAGACAGTCATAGAATGTGGACAGACAGTCATGGAATGTGAACATACCATCATTCAATTGACAGTCATAGAATGTTGACAGTCATTGAATGTGAACATACCGCCATTGACTGTGGACAGATGGTCACTAAATGTGGACAAACCCGTAATTGACTGTTGACAGATCTTCAGTTAATGTTGAAAGATCTTCACTTAATGTGGACAGACCCATAATTGACTGTGGACAGATCGTCACTTAATTTGGACAGACCCGAAATTGACTGTGGACAGATCGTCACTTAATGTGGACAAACCCGTAATTGACTGTGGACAGATCCTCGCTTAATGTGGACAGACCCGTAATTGACCGTGGAGAGATCGTCACTTAATGTGGACAGATCCGTAATTGACTGTGGACAGATCGTCACTTAATGTGGACAGGTCGTAACTTACTGTGGACAGACGCGTAATTGACTGTGGACAGATCTTCACTTAATGTGGACAGATCTTCATTTAATGTGGCCAGATCCGTTATTGACTGTGGACAGATCTTCACTTAATGTGGACAGATCGTCACTTAATGAGGAAAGATCCGTTATTGGCTGTGGACAGATCTTCACTTAATGTGGACAGATCTTCACTTTATGTGGACAGATCGTCACTTAATGTGTACAGATCCGTTATTAGCTGTGGACAGATCGTCGCTTAATGTGTACAGATCCGTAATTGACTGTGGACAGATCGTCACTTAATATGGACAGATCCGTTATTGACTGTGGACAGATCTTCACTTAATGGGGACAGATCCGTTATTGGCTGTGGACAGATCTTCACTTAATGTGGCCAGATCAGTTATTGACTGTGGACAGATCTTCACTTAATGTGGCCAGATCTTCACTTAATGTGGCCAGATCAGTTATTGACTGTGGACAGACAGCGATATATTTTTAAAAAATCATAAATCTTTTTGCAGCTCTTCTGCTCGTGTGGTATCGATAGAGAAGTATTCCACCACTCTAGGCTCAATATGGATTTCTGATGTAAACTGTACTGGAACGGAGGCGAGTCTCATGAAGTGCGACCACTATTTTAACGGAGCCCCCATCCCTTCTCCATGCTCCCATCTTGATGACGTTGCAATATCTTGTGGTAATATGTTATCAATTAATAGTCGTAGTGCAGTTAAAGACAAAACAAGAAAAAGATTGTTTGATTTTCTTGCAAATTTGTGACCAAAAATATTTTTAACCTAAATAAAAACTGCCATTGTTTTTGTTTAAAAAAATATACCAACCCACAATTATGTCTGTGTCCATAGATTCATTCTATAGCCAAACATTTATTAAAACACTTGGGCAAAAAAAAATTGTGTTTTAAAGCACGGCTACAGCACAAGGCCTTCATTTCAGCGAAGGGACCACAAGCATGGTATTAAACACTCGTGTGAATTGTGTTACGGGAACAGGGTTTATCTGCGCTCAGACACTTGTACATCTAGTTTATTGACATTCGTTCTCGTTAGGCCTACCAGTTGATGTTAACTGTACAAAATATGGAAACAATGGGAAATCGAGTTTGTGCATAAAAATCGACAAATAAGCACAAAAAAGCAAACTAAACCAAAAGTTGTACTCGCCCGGTATGGCAAGCCGTTTGTTCATTTCTACCGTAATTCTACATATGTCGAATTAGTTTCGCTTTTATTTCACTTATGTACAATTTTTTTCAACTTTTTCATATATGTGAAATTCTTTTGTATTTATGTTGAAAAGATTTTGACTTATGTGAAAAACAATTTCACATATGGGAAATAAAAATTTATTTTACATATGTAGAATTCTTTTCAACATATGTGAAATTCTTTTCAACATATGTGAAATTCTTTTTCACTGAAGTAAATTAATCTTAAAAACCTAACTATTAAACATATGTTGAAAAGAATATCATGTAAAATAAACTTTTATTAAAGATCTTTACAAAAGAGTTCCACTTATCAAAAGACTGAGAAATGATTTCTCCCCACAGCAAGGGACTGTGTCCAACCTTCGTTCGTGCTCCTATCGTCTTGTGTATACTTTCAAGACGAATGCAAAGACGATATGAAGTTTAACCTCAGCAGGACACACTCCCGAATCGAGAGTGTTCGTCAGGAGATGGTCCCTCTGCAGGAGATAACATTAACAGCAACGCAAAGCGCAGACTGCCAAAAGCCAAACACTCGCATATATTTACAGCCAACAACGACTGAAACACAAAGCCATACTTTCTCTTATGAAAATGCCAATTACGATGACAAATAAAGAGTGAATTATATCAGGCGACGGGTTTATTCTTATTCAGTATTTTTATTGTAGTCTACATCATTTTATTTTCCCGACGAATCAGACGTTGTAATCGGTCGCAATTGTAGGCTTATAAAACAAATGTAGCTTCCTTGCTTTACTCTTGGCTAGAAAGTAACAAATGCTTTGTGAAACGCAGAGGGTGGATGTGCTTCTGATCAGATTGAACTTTTTGGGCATATTTATTGGCGCTAAATACGGGCTGTGAGGTTGAAGTCTGTAATTGAGGTCTTGGATGCTTTTATTTCACGCATCTACAAAAGAATTCCGCCCGCCTTTTTATTTTACATCAGTGAAAAAGATTTCCACAAATGTTGAAAAAGGTTTTTTTTATGAATATGTAATTTTATATATGTGAAAACAATTTCACAGATTTGAAGTTCTTTTTCACACATGTAAAATTATTTTCCACATGTGTTGAATTCTTTTTCACATATGTAAAATAAAGCCATTAATTTTACATACGGTATGTGGAAAATAATTTCACATATGTGAAAAAGATTTCAACATATGTGAAAAAGATTTCAACATATGTAGAATAAAGGTAGAAGTGATAAAACGGCTTGCCATAGCCCGGGGCGGGTAGGGGG
>JAVFBX010080073.1:0-16667 GCA_034783855.1 Mopalia kennerleyi | reverse complement strand
AGTATCATTTGAAGATAGTGTAGTAAGAATAAATTTGGAGTTTTACGGGTGGTAGGTCGGTTTGATTGATACATTGATTGATTGAAGTTTTAAGCCATTCTTTATTATTTAAAGAAGGCAAGAACACAGTCTAGCTATATATGGCCTTGATAAACTCAGAACCCCGGCATTGCTTCGGCAGAAGCTATATTTATTATATTATTATTTAAAATGAATTTGTATTTTAGGAATTAAACTTTAATACCTTGCCTTTGAAGTAAGACTTGTTGGATTTCACAGCCCTTAGGTAAGCTTCTGTCCTTGGTTTGTCACTCAGCATCTCCTGGTGAAGTTTCTGAAAATTCAAATAATTAAAATTGATTAATTTATCGATAAACTGATTGCTTTGATGGTTTGTGTGATTTATTGGGGCTTAGCATCATACTCAAGGGCAGTGTCTTAGCTCAGATGGGAAATCTGCCTGTCATAAATCCGTTTTTTGACAAATTTACCCTGTCTGAGTTTGCAATTTTTCTAGCATATCTTGCGGCAATGGCTTACGCCCATGTGAAAATCTTGAATTTCTACCTATCATTTTATCAGTTTTTGAATCTACCTGTCACAAATGAAAGGTGGACATGTCCCTAGGTAAGACTATGCCCAAGGGTTTTCACTTCAATGATGACTATCCATTTCCGATTGTCCATTTCTCACACTGTCTTTTTAAAAACAGTGTGAAAAATCCCATCCCATGATTGCCACAGCAGAGAGACACATTTCATGAATCACTTGTATACCTTATATCGCTTGACAGACTTGAAACCATGAACAGTACATTGAAGTAGGATCAGTAGGTACATCAGCTGGCTTCGAAGTAACAGGCATTTCCCAGAATGTGCCTGCCCATGCTGTTCATCTTGAATGTAACACTCTTTGATCTTAATTAATTTTAAAACTTTCCTTATAATTTATTTATCTATTTTTACATACCAAGTGACCATAATTTCCAAAATATTCTTCATCCTGCCAGGATAGTCTCTTATCACTTTCAGCAGAAAAATAATTGGCAGGTACGTAACCATGGCAACCATTAATCTCCGCCCACCACCAATTTGTGTCCTGCTTCAACAAGATCTTCACCGCTTGACCTTCAGACAATGGCAACTGTAGAAAATATAAAATTTGGCATATCGGTAAGGCGATTAAAAAGTTAATTAGATATTTAATATTGAAATAATATTTCAAATGGTTTTCATCAATGACATGTCATTTATGTCCAAGACAAGACAAGAACGACATGTCGCAAGACACGAGAACTAGCAAGCTAGTTACGGGGCAGTTCCAGTGGATCAGTTGCAAATTGACAGCACCCTTATGGAATGAGACATAAGCTTTTACATCATAAGACATTAAATAACTCACTTGATTAAAATTAGTAAACATAAAACTAGAAGAAGTGGTGCAGAAATCTGTTAAGAACAGATAATGCTTTATTTCCAAAATTATTTTATTCTCTTTTCTAAGTGGACTATTTCATAAGAATAAAAGTTTCAAAGCTGATTAATTTTAACCCAGAGTTAATATGGAGAGTATTATGACTTTATGTCATGGTAAAAAATTTTGATTATTTTCTAAGGGAGGTAATAAAGTCTCTTCAACCTAAACACATTCAAACCATGGAGGTCCTACTTTGAGATTTGTTTATTATCTTGACGCTTTAAAACTTATTGTAGTTTGTTGTGATATTATCGTGTGTTCTTTCTTTTTTTGTCCCTCTCAGAGTTTCCTTTTGTCTTATTTTAAGCATTGGTTTCTTTCATTAGAGTTAGAATATTGTTCTTCAGGTTAATTGGCTTACTTTATGTTGCAATACTTGTACATAGCGGAAAACTGAGAGGAAACTACATTTCAAAAACGCCCCCTGTAGTATAGATTGCCTCGACGATACTAGTCATATCAGGCCTTATTTTTTCACGCTAACTATCGTTCAGGTTACGTGAGAGGTTACGCAAACGAAAATTCAAGCGAACAGTCAACCTTCACGCAAACTAGGCCTACATGGTGTCTACAGTGTAAGCAGGCTCCAATGATTTTACTAGGTTTGGATTACCATAAAAGACGATGCAAACAAAAGCGTATACGTTATTGATTACTCTGGTGGTTGTTTTTTGGGTAATATATCTCACTGATTTCAAGGAAACAGGAGCTGCAAATAGACTCCAGGGTAATTTTTTATTCATAGCAACTTCATAACCGAGAATTGCCGTTTGGCTATATATGCATATGAATTCTCAGTTATATCAGGACTACCGAGGACTAGGCTATGATGATACTAGATTCAGGTATCGTCAATGCAGTCTTACGCTTTATTGACGATACATCTCTATCAGGTCAACCATTGCAGTTCAGCTTAAGGAAATCCCCCTCAGTCTGTTGATTGGGTAGATTGGTCAACATGGCCGAATGTCAACGTTAAAGAATCGCCTCAGATTCGACCAGATTTTGTGGATTATACCGTCGATGGACAAGGGAAGAAGGTAAGATTTGCCCAACAGACTCAATACATAACAGTCGATCGGGGACAGCTTTTCCCCGTTCGAAAACACCTGCTTTATCATGTTTTTTAGGCCATGCTAAAGTCGTTAAAAGCTATGTTGGCTGATCTAGCTAAAACCATGACCAGAACACTACTGCAAATACCAGCTTAATTAATACATTAATTTGGTTGTTTTTTCGATCAGGGTATAATGTGCGCTAAAGGTTAGCTCCCTGGAACAGGATCAACGGGAAATAATTGAAAGTGAAATGCGTGAGGACTTCAATTTTCACAACAAACTTACTGGTGTATTTTTTTCATTTGAATGGAGTTACAAGGTAATAAATTCACCTACATCACACACTACCATGTGAAAAGAACAAACAAAAGCTCCCATGATCTCTGATGTTACATGCTGTTATTATGTCCACTAAGAGAATTAGGAAACAGTCCCAAGTCAAAGTTCAGCTCACCTTTCTGTTTCTATTTGTATCGTGAACATTACTGAGAGTAGCATTGACCAGTATTAGGATAGTGTCAAACCAGAACATCTCATCCCCCTTATGGACCTCCTGTAACACAAAATAAACAAAATTAGCAAAAGGCACTACTTAAGTACCTGATTGACACAAATATAAAGTTTGTTAAAAAAAAATTAAATGGTGATCGAGATATGCTCCGAAAACCAAAGTGTGACAGATGGAATAACGGACGGATGGACGTACCGACATTTGGAGCGATATATACCCCTGACTACTTCGTAGCGGGGGTATAATAATCAAAACAATTACTCATTGACAAGCCCTTCAGTTTGTTTGTTTGTTTGATTGGGGTTTAAGTCGTACTAAAGGGTATTTCACTTATATGACAACGGATTGTCCACTTCACACTGTTCCTTGCCTAGTATGGTGGAAAACCGAGAGGAAACTTCGTAAAAACCATCCCCGCGATTGCCGGAGCCACATCTTGTGACTCACTCATATACCTGAGGGTCGGCAGACGGACTCGATCCTGTGAACGGTAAATCGAAGTACGCGTTAAAAAGCGCGCTCGCTAACCACTACGCCACGGCCTCGGGCCGACAAGCCCTTCAGAAAACCTGCAATTGTGTATTGAGAAGTGAATTGAGAAATTTTTTTATATTAAAAAAAAGAAAAATAAATAAAAAGTTGCTTGCCTCCACTGGGATTTGAACTCTAGACTCTGGCTAACAGGGCCAGCGCCGTCATTGAAAAAGCTTTGAGATATATATATATATCATTGACTAACAGGTGTTCAACAAAGCGATCAAACCTAGTTCACTTGTGTGACATCAGTGTGCTCCGACAGTGAGTGACATGCAAATACAACCATAAACTGTGAAGTGCTGATGTTTGGAAAATAATGTTACTCCAGTGTTAAGTGATGACAACCTGACTAGACTATAACATACTGTCCTTATCATTAAGGGGATCTATTTAAGAGTTGCATTGTACATAAATTTATATACCGATGTATGTACATGAAGTTTTGATTGCCAGTTTTATTTAATGACATACCTGAGCTGTGATACATAGAGTGCTTGCCAAACCATACTGACATTCTGTATAAGCCAGTTTTCCAAGGTTAGCCAAAATCTGGCCCTGCAATGCCGAATCCCCAAATGCCTGTGCAAAGAAAATTCAGTTTAATCATTGACATGATTGACATGAAATTGTTTGGAATTGCCATCAGCATTAACTTCTTGCAGTTGGGACACTCTTATTTTGGGACAGTCTCATAGAAATAACATGTAAAACCCCCTGTGGTAAAGCCTATTTCTCTGTCCCAACTTCTAGAAGTTTTAGGGTATATGCCGACCCATTCTCCACTAATCTCTCTTCCTTACCTAAATACGGTGAAAAACAGGGAGGAAACCACATAAAAACAATCCTGTGAAGTCATCTTATGTGACCTGCATATACCTGATGTAGACTAGGAGACTTGATTGATTGATTGGTGTTTTAAGCCATGATTAAGGGTATTTCACCTATATAACGACAGTTTATTCCAACTATAATTGACACTCGCACAACCAAGATGTGAAGCGTTTCCATAATGTTAGATAGTTATAATGCTATTTAGTAAAGACAGCATTGCTCCTGTTCAAACAAACTGCCCTTAGCAAAAGGGCGACTAGGAGACTTGAACAAGTGCCCTGTGCTTTGGAGGAGCATCAGTAGTCTGACGTGCTAAACAGAGAACCACTGTTATGAGCCCAAATATACATTTGTACATGGAGAAGAACAATACGAGTTCAAAGTTGTCTGCAACCTCTACCTGTGTTCACCAGACAGTTTAACTGATTTAGGTAGCTGTCTCTACAGGCATGGTTTTCACTTACCACAGCCTCTGTGTAAGCTTCCCCTAGATATTCTCTTGCTCTTTGATACATACCCTGAAAACATAACAAAACATTAGCATTTCTAAATATCCAATAAATCAAATCTAACATACAAATTCCATGGGTTTTGTCAAGCTTGTTTGTTTGATTGGGGTTTAACATTGTACTCAATGGTATTTCACTTATATGACGACAGGTTGTCCACTTCACACTGCTCCTTGCCTAATTACAATGAAAAGTTGGGAAGAAACCTTGTAAAAACCACCCCCGCGATTGCCAGAGCCACATCATACGACTCACTCATATACCTGATGGTCGACAGGCAGACTCGATCCCGTGAACGGTAAATCACAGTAAGATTAGTAAGCGCACATGCTACCACTAAGCCAAGCAGCGGGCCTAGTTTTGCCAAGTAATCATGTTACTGCAGAGTAGTTTTAATATAGGTTTCATTTGTTTTTCATTTTTCAGAAACCTTTCCCAAATTTATCAGACCATAATCAGTGTTCTACAAAGAGAACCTATTAAAGTTGGGCACCCAAGGGAGCAAATCAAACACACTAAAGGTCAACAACCAATTGAACATAAATGACAACAAACCTGACGCAGTAGGACATCTGCTATGTCTGCCCAAACCTCCCGAATACACAATGATCCGATAGAACGGCCAAGATGAGACTCTGGGTCAACCTGAAACAAAACAGTTAATTAACAGAGGAGATTTGAATTAACATTGTCATACACCAACTAACAGCCCCTTGGTTAACGCTGTACTTAAGGTTATTGTAAAAATGTTGTTCAAAAGTATGTGTATTGTAGCATTGTTTATATTGAGGTTATTTAAGTACTCATTTGCCATCATATCAGCCTAATGGGTGAAGCAAGACACTTACAATGCCAATGGCAACATATAAAGACAAGATTGGACAAGTACAGGAGAGTCAAGGGAAGAAATACAACAAACAAATCCGTTTCAGATTGCCTCTTAGATGTGAGAGCACCAGGGCTGTGTTTCATTTGAGTTGGTGGAACGGAAAATTAAACAGTAATTAAGTAGGAAATTATCAACAGACAAACAGATGGACAGCATGTAATCCCTTCACAATTTAAGCGTAATGTTAATAATGAAACTGAAAGTAACTCACCTTAGGCTTAGGAGTGTTATGAGAGAACCCTGCAGATTTCTTTCCTTTAGAGCTGCTTTTGTTTCTTTTCAATTCAGCATTATTCTGAGAGGTTTCTTGCACCCTAAGCTCCTCTCGGGCAACCTGTGCCTGCTTCTCCTTCCATATAGCAATCCTTTGACGAGATCTAAAACAAAACATTCAAACAAATTAATTCGAGCCGTTCAAAACATTTTAACACCCAATGTTTGTATCACCGGTGTCTACCATCTTATACAAGGGCAATGGCTCCCATTTTCATATTGACATTATTAAACCTGGGATGAGTATGTAGAGGGATTAGAAACATCGCTACCATTTGAATCAGCGCACTGTGAATATGTTACTCAGCTAGCTCGTTCCAACGAAACATTGGGCATGTTGGTCAAACATATGAAGTCTGCTCAGTAGAACCGACGGGACACGTATCAATAAATTTATATATTTACTCAATACTACGATACCAAAATGGCCAAATTGTCATATTGGGAAACTTTGGTTGATTGATTGGTGTTTTACACCATGCTTAAGGATATTTCACTTTGACAGATGTGGATTACAACCATAATTGACACTAGCACAACCGTAAAATGTTAAGTGTTTTGAAACTGTAGTAAACTTAATCTTCCTCCATAGTAGTGCTAAGTAAAGACAGCATTGCTACTCTTCAAACAAACTGCCCTTAGTCAGATGGCCGGGTAACTTTGGTACCAGTTTTATTTTTGTATTCAAATTTCATCTCTCTCTCTATAATGCACAAGGGCTTCATGCAAACATATGTTCTGACAGGAGCTTGTCAAGTCCAACTGGCGAAGCAGTTAATTTCATTCTTCAAAAGATTTGAAAGTGAGTCCAAAGTGTTTTATCAATGTCTAAGGGATGTTTTGTAAAGCTATAATCCCAACTGTCGACAATCCATCAACGATCATCTTTCTGAGAAGGTTTGCTAACTTACTCTGCCTGGTCTTCCTCGGTTATGCTGACTACTCCGGCAATCTTCTCATGAAAATTGGCAGCCGTCTTTAGATTTAACTCTATACACACCTCAACAGCTCTGCAACAAAACAAAAACAAAATGAAAATACATGTAATACAATACAACCCATGATGAAAAAAAACCCAACAACAATATAAATGATATTATGACTACTACTGAGGAGTTTATTATAGTAAAGTATAGTAACAACTCCGTTTCGGTTTATTGATCAAACGATCATCAGGAGTACTCTACTCCTGACGATGATTTGATCAATAAACTGAAACCTTGAGTCAAAATGAATTCATTATCTTTCTTCAGAGTTGCTACTACATGTATACTTTATAAATGATATGTTCGTCAGCGGCCTGAATTTGATATTCTAGTGGGGGCAAGCAAAAATGTCTGTCTCTACATTAAAAACATACATAACTTTTTAACTTTCAACATTCTTTCAATCTATTTCTTAACAAATTAATTTTTTATTTACTGTACATTGGTTTTAGACCAAATAGGGCTCAGAAATAAAAAATTAAAAAAAAAAATTATTTAATAATCGTTTGATTGAAGTAAATTACCTCAAATGGACAAGCATGTTGAGTGGTTTGCTCTTTATGAGGTCCTTGGACAGCAGCTCCGTGAAGGCGAGGATAGGGAGGGACATATGACTGAATCCTAGCTGGCGGAGGTGTTTGATCAGTACATCAACATAGTATAGAGTCAATAGCTGAAACAAAAACAACACAAAAGATACAATAATTAAAGATAATCATTCATTTGTTTGTTTTACACGATGTATAAAATTTATTTAACTCAGATAAAGTGGCACATGTTTGTCCGAAAAATTAAAGTACAACACATCTGTCCAACGGTTTCCCTCCCTAAAAATACTCGGCTATATTGTTTACGTCATCCAATTATTATGTGTGAATATATACATACCCTCAATGACCTACAAATTTTCGCTTGTTCTGACAATATTACAGCATGTAAGCACACAAATTAATGTTTTCCGAGAAATTATTGATTGATATTTTTATTCACCAAATAAATTTATATCAAATACAACAGTTTGTAAACAATTGTTTGGCGGGAATAAAGTCACGAGAGGACTTGTTTTATGCCAAGATGATTTGTTGTTGTCTAAAGTAAGTCAATATACAGTTTGCATAATTGTAAAAAAAAATTTCAAACATATATACATGCAAAACAAGACGTATAGGGCATAGTCAAAATTACATAAGATATGTTTGCTCAGGCTTATAGCATCTATTAGGACGTAATCAGAGGTTAAACCCCCAAAGCAAACAATTAGCTCTAGACTGGATATGATTTTTATACATAGACACATAACTATGATTCTATGAAGATCTTGTAAATAGCGTATCTGTGGCATACGACTCTGGAAATATATAAACTAAGTTCCAGAAACAAATAAGCTTTGACAGTTCCTTCTAGGTGAACATCTAAACAATGAGTAATGCTTACATAATCTATTGAAGGAATGACATCTCAACTGTTATGTAAATTATTGCAACTTTCTTAGTTTACTGATACTAGTTTGACTATACTTGAAGAAATAGTTGAATAGAGAGAATCATTATTAATAGTCTACTTATTCTAAGACTGAGAGGATGGATAAAATCATCTTTTAAAATGCTTTGGCTGCAACAGTGTGGACTGAGAATATAAGAACAACTTAATAAACCTAAACTTGGTCATGTGACCTTCTCAGCTTTAGTAGCCATGGCAGCCATTGGCTATCTAAAAATTATAGACTAGCACAGCCCATCACATGATATACATGTACCCAAATGTATGGGGCATTAGTTGGCCACCCCAGGTAGATAACACTTAGACCTGTAATAAACACCCATGTGGGTCATATTTAACCACATGATAGATTTACAGAATTTTCAAGCATAATAGATTTATTTATTTGCCGCAAAAATAAACCATCCGTGGACGTTCAAGATAATGTTACCAGGGTTTAACTCGACACGTAGCCTATGAAAGTAGAGGAAATACCGGTTAAAAATTTATCATTTTATTCTCGGGACAGAATTGCGACAAAACCACCGAACATGACATGATTGGTTGTGAACATTAAATTTCAAATCAGTAGATGATATATTGTTACGATTTGATGATCACCCAGACTAGTGCGCATCAGTGGATATACCAACAAAGATCAACAACTCTACGTAACACATTTGAAATATAAAAGTTGCTAGTGTTGGACGACTAGAGTGTTCTTATAACACATACATCATGTATTAAGTATATTACCAGAAGTCCATTAACTAGAAGTGTGAAACGCCGTATTCAGTAATGTAGACGGCATAGTGTCCTTCGCCCATGTTATAAGAGATAGGGTGACGTAGAATGTATGTTGTGCGCAGTCAGTTGGCAGAATAGTCTGCTTAGCGCCGGTTACATTTGAATCGGTAGCTCTCGCTAAGCATCGGTAACTATCGGTGACTAGTTTGGTAGATTCGTCACTCATGAATTCTGGGAACTTTGTTTGCAGATCGTGAACATCGAGAACGCCTCCATAGGTGGACACGGACTAGTTCGAAATTGTATTATATCGTTGCGATGGTGTTATACTCCATAGAGTATTTTTATTGTTACTTTAAACTTTTGCCTCGCATTGATAGCAACATTGTAAACTGGACAATGTACGAGTCCACGAATTGGAATACCCCCCACTAGGAGGGCGACCATGTGTTTTGTAACATCAACGTTTGGTGTGAGGCCGAATAAATACTCCCAAAATTGAAGATGAACGACTTTTAGTTTTATTTAACTTTTGAATACCAGCTCCCTGAATAGTGTACGCCTGTGGTACAACGGTAACGTGGTGGAGAACCCAAATTTAAAGAAGAAAATCGATATGTGACATTTCTAGTCTCCGGCATCGTCCTCTTTCAAAAAACTACAACAACAACAGCATGTTGGACGATAACATCCGGATTTCAATTCTGTGTAGACGTAAGATGTTTTATAAGAAGTGAGCATTGTCAGTTTAACAACAACAACACAACGATATGGCTTCAACCCCTGCACCCTCCCCTGTTAGACTGTTATATGATGCTAACCTACAGGTTAATCGACCTTTGGACTCCCAATCTCTTCTGGATCTTCTCAATATAACTCTGACCCTGAACCGATCCGCTGTGACCAGCCTCCACATCAGCCCTACTATTTTCCTATCCAGATTAGCAAATTTCGTGGCTTTGGAATGGAAGATGCTGAAAGATTCCTTAACAAATTTATTTCCTTTGCCACTCTACAAAATTTACACACGGTTGACTCTGATGGTAAATTAATCGCAGCTTTTCATCTACATTTAACTGGCCCAGCTCTCACCTGGTTTACATCTTTACCCGGCCAGTGTAAGTCTAGCTGGCACATTCTGCAAGACAAATTTAGGGAAAAATACATCAGCTGTGATGCTCATATGAATCCCCAAATTCTGATTGATGCTGAGGCATACACAAAATTACAACTAGATCAACATCAGTCTATTGATGATTTCCACAGCCTCTTGGTAGCCAAAGGAAAGAAACTACAGAAGCCTGACAATGACATTTTAGCACGATTTATTGATGGACTTCCACGCCAGCTGGCATTTTTTGTCCGTGCAAGCCGCCCTACATCAAACCAGGATGCCTTGAATATCGCCAAGATGGGGGAAGTATATGGCTACCGCCATGCCCACCCAGTTTCTGTTATTAAATCTGATGCCCCTGTTGAGCCCTCCAGCAATACAGACCTACACCAATTGCAGGCCCAGGTCGCCGATCTGACTAAAAATTTTGCAGCTTTGACGTCCACGCTCTTGGAGCAAAATTCCACTGGTCCCTTGCCAACCACTCAGCCCACAGTATATGCTGGTGGTAGGATTCAATGTTTTCAGTGTCATGGAGTCGGTCACCCCAAACGCCTCTGTAACTGGGTGAATCAAGGTTACCCTAATCCAGATGTCCAGTGCCAGGCTTGTGAACAGTTTGGCCATACAGCAATTACCTGCCGTCTTGTAATAATTGGCCCGCCGTCGCATGCTAACCAGCAGCCTCTGCCGGGAAACGCTCAGCGCTCGGGGGACACCAGGCGAGGTCGCCCCGGAAAGTAGCTAAACCAGAACGGTATCGCCATAGAAGCCCGCCACCTATCCGAAACAACTCCCACCCATTGACTTTTGCCAGTAATTGTGAAACTAAACCAGACTGTGGTCTATCCAATAAACAATCTCACACATTACCTACACCATCAAATAAAACCAGTGTAATTAACAATTTCATATATCTGCCTATACATTTTGACTCAGTTACAGTCTCTGCCTTGTTAGACTCAGGTAGTTCTATAAATTTAATGTCTTATGATCTATACAGTTCTATTTCAAATGGTTTGAAATCTGACATTTGTCCATTAACATTTTCCTCTCTGTTATTAGCCGACAACAGTAAAGTTGATGTGTTAGGCACTGCACAGGTTAATGTTAATTTTTCTAACACTACAGCCATTATTGAAGTTTCAATTTTGAAATGTACATCACAACCACTTATTTTGGGTTGTCAGTTTTTATCAGATCATGGTGTCATTCTTGATTTTGCTAAATCATTTTCTACCATTTCTAA
Organism: Mopalia kennerleyi; assembly: GCA_034783855.1. NCBI lineage: Eukaryota > Metazoa > Mollusca > Polyplacophora > Chitonida > Mopaliidae > Mopalia > Mopalia kennerleyi. Next base: position 5,008 of record JAVFBX010080073.1, on the reverse strand, counting down.
GACCAATGTTAAATCTACAACACGTGTGGTTATCTCCCCTTGTACAGAACTCATTATTTGGTGTAAAGTGCCCAACATAAATTATGGCACTCAAGGTATTTGTACAGCCCACAATCAGATATTGAAAAAAAATTTGTTGGTTTCTAAAGGTATTGTTGTTGTGTCAAAATCTAATTGTGTGCCAGTTAAAGTGTTAAACCCAACAAATATTCCTGTCATTTTACCTAAGGGTTTTGTAATTGCAAATTTTGATGTGTTTGATTCTGATTTTGTATTACATACCACCACAACTTGTCAACCACCAGCCACTGAACCACAGGTAAATCATGTTTTGACAAATGATTATACTACAAGTTCTACAACTATTACTGGGTCTGACCCCAGTTCATTTTTGTCCAATTTTGATTTGTCATCTTGTAAATTGCCACCCAATGATTTGTCAAAACTCCATGCTTGTTTGTATGATAACAGGGATATTTTTGTAACTCCCAACAATCCAGATTTAGGTTTAACTACTGTTGTTGAACATAAAATTCATTTGAAAGCTGACATGGTACCTAAACATCAACGTCCATACAGATTGTCACCAGATAAGAAGCAGGTGTTGCGACATCAGCTAGACCATTTATTGTCTCAGGGAATTATCTCCCCTGTTAGTGAAAAGTATGACCTGCCCATAAGTAGTCCTATTGTGTTAGTATCTAAACGCAGTGGTAACAAAAATTTACCACAGGGTTCTAAAGAAGCTAGTTTGGCTCAATTTCGTTTCTGTTGTGATTTTCGATATTTGAACAGTCAAACTCAAGATTTTCATTACACTATACCTGATTTACAAGATTTAACAGAGTCTTTTTCTCATCGTAGTCCTATGTTTATAAGTTCTATTGACTTGAGCTCAGGTTTTTTTCAAATGTCTATTGCTCCTGAGTCACGTAAATATACAGCTTTTAACACATGTTTTGGAACCTACTGTTTTAACAGGTTACCCATGGGTTTACGCACAAGCCCAAACAGCTTCCAATTGTTAATGGATAGAGTGTTACATGGTTTATTGTTTGACTCAGTACTGTGTTATCTTGACGATATTTTGGTTTTCTCTCCTTGTTTTACTACTCATTTATCTGATTTGCAACATGTATTTGATCGCTTACGCAAGGCTGGTCTTAAACTTGGCCCTGGCAAATGTAATTTTGCTCGTAACAATTGTTTGTTTCTTGGACACGAGATCTCTAGTGCTGGCATTCGTGCACCTGCTGACAGGATTCTCTGTCTTCAACAATACCCAGAGCCTACTTGTGTGTCTCAATTACGCCGGGCTATGGGCATGTTTAATTGGTTTAGGAAGTTTATTCCGAATTATAGCTCCATAGCCAAACCACTCACAAAACTATTAACGAAAGGTACGAAGTATGTGTGGACGGATATTCACCAGTGTGCATTTGACGAACTAAAGCGATTATTGGTTGTTTCTCCAGTACTCGCATTTCCGAGATATGACATTCCTTTCATTGTATCTGTGGACACATCTAGCAAAGGTATTGGATACATGCTGTACCAGGTCTACTCTGATGACGTCACTTCTGATGATAGCAAAACCACTGACTCTGTACATGTTATTCGTTTTGGCTCGAAAGCATTGAACCGATACCAGCAGTCCTATGGGCCTACAAAACTTGAACTTTTGGGAATGGTAACCAGTATCCTGGATTGTGCTTCATACTTAAGGGGACGTGATTTTAGTGTGGAGTGTGACCATCAAGCTTTACGGCCGTTGTTTCAAAAACGTCTCAAGGGAGCGATTTATGAAAGATGGCTTGCCATTTTGCAGCAGTTCAGTTTTGAAATTAGCTATAAACCGGCAGCGCAAATGTGTGTTGCCGATGCCTTGTCACGCTGTCACCCCAATCCCCATTTTGGGTCACCGTCAGACAGTCCAGCAGAAGCCGACGAATTTTTCCCCTATGTGCCCGAAACAGGCGGGACTGTGACTTTACCAGAGGGTATTCCATTACACAGTGTTTTAGGCAATGTCCCAGAAAGCAGTATGGATAATATTTCTGCGGAGACACTGGTTACATGTGTGACTGTACAACAACGCAACGATCAGGACAGTGATGCATATGATGCCGACACTGAATTTGACACTACTTGTGACACTGTTGTTGTTAATGTCCCTCAGCCACAAATCAACCAAGTCACTGATAAATCAAGCCCAGATCAACTACGACAACATCTGAATGAACTTGATTTGCTTAAGCGAAACGACTATAGTGTTGATAGTATCAGTCGATTGCAGAAAGCCGATCCGTTATTACACCCTTTGATTGTCTATTTGACCAGTGGCGAGCTCCCTCCATCACAAAAAGAGGCTCGTAAAATATTGTTGGAATCTGCTGACTATGAAATTGTGGACGGCATATTATTTCACTCCCGACTCGCCAAAGCGAAACGCTCTGCAGATTTCTGTCCCTATCAGCTAGTGTTACCTCACTCATTAATCAAGACTGTATTATTAGAACTTTATCATGATTCAGCTTATGGAGCCCATGGTGGTATTGCTGATACTATGGAACGTATCAAAGAACACTATTATTTCCGTAACTTAGGCTCTGTAGTGTCAGACTATGTTAAATCTTGTGATCTCTGTCAAAAACGGAAAACTACAAAACATCATACTAAGACTGGGATTACAGCTCTTCCTACTCCTAAACAACCGTTTGATGTGTGGCAAGTTGACTTATTTGGCCCGTTACCACTCACCCCTCGTGGTAACACATATGTATTTACTGCTATTGACATGTTCAGTCGTTATGTGTATGCCACACCTCTGGCTAATAAGGATGCATTAACTGTCTCTACTGCTATGTTTCATCTCTGTACAACTTTTGGTGTTTGTGAGACTATGGTTAGTGATCTAGGTACGGAGTTCACTGCTCAAGTTACGCAGGAAGTTTGTCGATTATTACAAGTGAAATCCCAGTTTACTCCGAGTTTTATACACCAATGCTTAGGCGCATGTGAGCGCACTCATAGAACGTTAGCAGAGCGGTTAACCCCTTGTCTTCTAGAATCTAAGAACACCTGGGATGCTCAGTTACCAGCGGTTGTGTTTGCTATGAATAATTCTGTGAGCTCACACCATGGATTTTCCCCATTTGAAGTTGTATATGGCCATCGGCCACGGTTTCCGTTGTGTCACATGTCTAGTTCCCTCTTACAAGCCCCTAAGAGTGATATGACTCAATACTTAAACAATACAATTGATAAGCTTGAACGTATTCGTTCAATTGTGAGAGAGACTGCCCTTAAATCCAAACAGAAAATGACTGACCGTGTTAATTCTAAGGTGAAACCACTGGATGTTTCTAAAGGAGACTATGTTTATCTGTATGAAGAGGCTAAACTTGGTAAAAAGTTAGAGAATCGCTACAGTGGACCGTTTGTCATTGAAGAGGTTCTCTCCCCTCATTTGGTTGTTTTACGTAATCTTGCCGATGGTAAACTTAAACGAGGAAGAGTTCACCTAAATCGCCTTAAGATGGCGTATGTCAGGCATCCCAACCCTATGTCATATTTCCCAGACACTGTTACTACACGTCAGATTGTTGCGTCACCTAGTGTTTCTGGTGATGATTCTACTACTACTGATTCAGCTACATCGGTTGCTATTCCGAGGATCCCGTACGTTACATCTCGTCCCAAACGAGCCCCTCTCAGACCTGTTCGTTATAGGGACTCTGATCATGTTAGTCCAGACTGTGTATCGGACTTGGGTTCCTCTAGCTCTAACAACACCCGCAAGATAAAGCGTGTGTTAGGACAGCGTGTTATTTCCGATTGTATTGAGTACCTTGTGCAAATTAAAGGTGAACCAGCCCAGAGTGCTATTTGGGTAAAACAATGTGATTTAGATTCTGTAGCTTTGAGGGCTATTTCTAGCAAACCCCCTCCAGTTGCTCATTAAGCATGCTTAGTATTATTACTAGAAAAAGTATTGGTACTTCCGAAGTCATATTTGATTGTCTGATTTTATTCAATGTTGGTATCACTATGTATTTTTTTTCTCCTCTTTTGAATTGCTGTTTTCACAATGTTCATGCACTTTCATTTTAAATATGTTGTTGTTAGTGCTAGGTTTTTAATATATGACTGTAAGGAATGTTGATGGATACATTGCCAGGTATTTTTTTTTCTCCCTTATTTTGATGCCTCTTGTCAGTAACACTGCCTGAGTTTATATACACTTGGTTATTTTGACGCACACCCATGCCATTGACAGATTATATGCAATACAATTTTACTGTAGATGTAAACTGTAGCTTTGTGATGCTAACATTAATGATCTTCCTGATCCGCAATAATGTTCACACTGTCTAATTTACTGTTGTTAAACTACTGCTGCATATTAATGAGATATGTTTAGTGTTTACTAACATATATATATTGCTTGCTTGTACTGATCATATAGGTAATCGTGGTTTTTTACCTCATTTTATGCTGCACACCTGTGTGGGTGTCATGTATTTTGCAACCAGTATTTTGTATTTTCTAAGTCATAAGTAGTGAAGTCAATGATTCTAGAGCTGTGAATTACTAGATGATTTTACGTTACCTATGCTAGTTTGATAATTAGTCTACATATACAGTCCTTGCCATGGTGTTTATTATATCCAGTGTTTTAACTCTACAGAGGCCTGTAACATATGTTCTTGTTTTTGTATTCTACCCTATCAGTTGACCTACAGGTTTTGTAGTAATGTAAAAAAAAAAAAAAATAGTTTTTTTACTGTGCGGTTCAACTTGTCACTTCTCGGCAAATGTTTTTTGTGGGGGGCATGTTATACTCCATAGAGTATTTTTATTATTACTTTAAACATTTGCCTCGCATTGATAGCAACATTGTAAACTGGACAATGTACGAGTCCACGAATTGGAATACCCCCCTCTAGTAGGGCTGCCATGTGTTTTTGTAACATCAACGTTTGGTGTGAGGCCGAATAAATACTCC
>JAVFBX010079962.1:0-16668 GCA_034783855.1 Mopalia kennerleyi | reverse complement strand
CAGCGCCTTTGATTGGCTGTCGAGCCGGGGCCAGCCAACCCGGTCACAGCTAACAAAGTCTAGCTTTTAGATTTCGCACTGTTTATCGATCTCTGCGGTACACTTTTAATTAATAAAACAATTGGGGTTTTTCTTCAAATTTACGTCATAAGTGAAGCAAAAAACGGTTCATTTTCGTTTGCGTAACCTCCACGTAACCTGAACGACCGTTCGCGTGAAAAAATAAGGCCTGCTCATTCACCTTTTCCCGAACAGACCTCAATATCATATGAGGGAAATAGTCTCAAATATTACGTACAGATTTAAACGAACAAATCATTTATATATACTAGCATTAGTTCTAGTTTAAATCTAAAAAATGTTTTGGTTTTAGCCCTCGTACCGTTTAATAGTCTTTTAGCCCCAATGTCTGCCCAATTAACTATCTTATTTATTTTTGTGTAATTCCAGCGATAGAAAGAGAAAGGCTGAAGATTTTCACGACAAGCGATCCCCTAAAGAACGAAGACTTCCAGAGGATAGCACTAGTAGTAAAACAAACAGTTCATTCATATCAAATTCCAATCAACCCCCTCATTGACCCCTGCTAGGGTCCATATTATCATCAGAAATATATATGCAATACTGACAAAGTAAGGGAGAATCCGGTTAAGGATGACTTGTCACAAGTGATTGACAGGTGCTTGTCCAATTTATTCTGCTTCAGTATTTTGGAACGGTTTTGTGTAATGTGAACCAGCCCGTGCTTGGGATGACTGTCTCTGTGCCCCTGTCATTATTTGAGCATCAATATATACCCAAAGTGAGGATAAAAAGGTTGATGAATACAAACAACTTAGACCATATTGAGCACTATTGTTGATTAGCTTAAATTTATTTTACTGTAGCAGGAAAATTGAGAAAGGGCCTTGGAATGAAGAGCAAAGGTGAGAAAATTCTGAGTGAGTTTTCTTTTTACATAGAAGGAAGTCCATGTACATGTAGCCAAGTACGAACTTACACACCAATTCAATGATTTAAAAAAAGTCAGGAAGTCAAATTTGTTACCGTACTGGTTCCAGGAAGTAGAGAACAAATTGGCTTTGTTTGAGTGGTGAGATTGTTTTGTTACCCAGCTGTCAATAAGACTGGGGATTTTGTATGGAAGTATTATATCAAATGGTGCTTGAATTAAGCACTCATGAATTTATGTAACTGTTGTGAAATATTATACCAAAAGTGCTGATTAAAATAACATTACAATTTTTTTTATTTGACTAAGTCTGAAATGAAATGGGAAACCAAACTGATTAAGTGGATTTGTTTTGGCCAACCCCTCTCCCGAGTTCTCTTTGGAAGAAAAGGGAAAGCCTCCGTGGATGTGCTTCCATTGATTGGGTGAAAGACAGTTTTCTGAAGAATTTAATCTAGCTTGAGGAGAATTCAGTTAACCACAAGGCTATGCTCTGCAAGAAGCTAGCTTTATCCTCCAAGCTCATTAAGCTAGCAAACTAGATCTGTTTATTCCGCTTAATGCCGATTTCCACGAACCAAAGAAAGCCCCAAAATCTTCAGGAAGAAACTGTCAGTTGTCATTCATCACTATTTCAACATGTTATTCATTTTAACATTATGTGCAGTAAATAATAGCTTTAAATTTTGAATTTTTCAAATGACAAATGTAAAAGTGTATATTTTTTCAAACTTCACCATGGCTTAGAACAATGTCTCAGTATTGCTGATTATAGTTTGTGTTTTATATCATTATTTGAGATCTCCTGCTTATGGAAACAATGAAATAAAGATGAGCCTTCCCTGAAACTTTGTCTATATTAGGTACAATAAGTGTTATCAGATTCATCAATTTATTTCAGGTCATTGATTAAATATCACTTGTGTTCAGTTTATATTTGTTGGTATATACCACTGTACAAACTTAACCCTGGACACTTAAGCTTGGTATGGTCAGATATTAAGAGGAAAAAATGCTTGCAAACACTCACCAATTGTTAAACTTATCCTAAAAAGAGCATTAAATGGTCATCAATTTCTCTCAAACTTGACATAAAGCCCATACATTATTCTCAAAATTACTTCAAGAAGTGAGATTTCACTAAAATTAATTTTGTATCAAAGCATGATTTTCCCAGGGTACTTAGCCAGTAGTCTGCACATTGCGAAATTCGTTAATAAATTTAAGTATTAAGGGTAGACTCACTAGAGTTTGGCAGTTTTAATCATTTGTAGCTGAATTTGTTAGAGTGCTGGCTCGTTAATTAATTTAAGTATTACGGGTAGACTCACTAGAGTGCTGGCTCTGCTAGCTAGAGACACCAAGTTCAAATCTTTGTGGAGGCAAACAAATGTTTCTTTCACTAAAATTTAAATACAGAATTATAAAATGAATAATGGTTGCTCCTTGTGATTTAATTTTGCAATCCTTGGGTAGAAAAATAGTCAAATGTTTGACCTGAGGAATTTTGATTCTATTGCCTATTTCAGCAGTTGCGTTTTCCTTTTTTATCCATTTTTACATGAAATCCTATGTTGCCTTTGAAGTGTATCACAACAGGCCTTCTGGTTTGAGGTGAGTGATCTATGTTAAAGCATAGGACAGCACACTAGTACATGTATTGACTCTATGAACACAAAATTTGTGAACTGTTTTAATGCATTCAGAGACTTAATCAAATGTTTGGAAAATGAATACCTGAATTTGTTTTGGAATGTGGATTTTAAGAATTGACTGGCTAGTCTTAGGTGCATTTCTACCCTAACTCAACTACAATTTTGTCCATAAATTTGTTATTTTGGAAGTTATTTTAATGTCTTGAAAATTGTGTTTGAGAGAACTGACCCGTTTCTCAGTTAGAAAGCAGCAGGATTTCTCAGAAAACTTTAATTTGTTTGTTTACCGGCTATAATACTTCAATAATATTAAACCGGTTACAGTTATAAATAAACCAAATGATTTACAGTATTTTGTCGCAAAATGGGCCGAAGCGTCTTGAAATACTTATGTATGCAAAAACTTGTATTTATTTTTGCTGGCAAGCCCAGAACTGTTGACTAATTGTTTTTGTTATGCCAGAATCTGGACATGAAAGCCCTGTTCTTAATGATATACCAATTTGACCTGTTAATTGTAGTAAATATAATGTAATTGAATGCTTGAGAAAATGGGTCTTACCCATCCATCCCCTTACCACAGCCTCACCATGAGAATATCACGGGTTAAAAAGCTTTACCTAATATTTCTTCTCAATCCGTACTTAAAAAGAGTTCAAATGAAATTTTGTATAAAATAAAAAAAAAGCCTGCAACAGTATGATGACAACTTAAATCCCACAAAATCACTTCAGATTTTAGTGAGTCTGGTTCCCCCAAACTATTTGCAGTACATCGTCCTCTTTGCTGCATCCATTGAGCAGGCTGTTATATACCAATCTGTTTACACAACATTGTTTATTCATCTCTATAAAAGGGAGCAAATGAATATTGCTCAATGTCAATAAATAAATGATTGATAAACTAATTCCAGTTACACTAGTCTCTTAATATTGGATTCCGAAAAAAAACAAATCAAATTAATTTTCATATTTTTGATGTACCTGTATATTTATTTAATTATATACGTTTTGATCAATATTTTTGTAGTTTGTATCTAAACTTAAATTGTTAGATTTACTGACAAGACTGCCCTCATACATCATTGATGTAGTATGTCTATACATAGAAGTGCCAAAGTGAGGCTGTTAATCTGGTCACATGATATCTATGTATGACCAGAGCATGATAGATCTCTGGAGCCATATGAGGACATGGTTCCTGTCTGATTTTAGGAGTTTGGATTGAATATTGTCTTCTCTAGCCAAGAGTTTTATTCCAAGCTACTCAGCATTACAACCTTTGGCAGATTGATTGCATATAGCTATGCGCCTTGGGGGATAAAATGACCCAAGTTTTGGGTTAAAACGCTGATAATATATGTTGAATCTTATATGCAAGTTTTGACAATTTGTTTAACTTTGTAAAAGCCCTATTGGCGTATATATAGTGATTGGGTGTCTGTAGGGGGTGGGTACATAGGCAATACTCTCATTGAGTTGGTTAAATACCCCGAACAAAGTTTAACCCACTTTCATCATTGATGATCTCTCTCATTTTTACTAGCAGAGTCCTCTTGTAACCCAACATCTGATTGGTTGCATAGAACTTACCACGCAACCAATCAATTGCTTGACATAAGTGTTTGGTTATATGCGATTGATCTGCTAATGCAGAGTAGCCCGAAATAAAAGTATTGGTTAGCGAAGATGGTTGTATATCTGTTAATCAAGTTTCATCATCTTAGACTAACAAGAAGAGGGTCAAGCTATAGATGTATCGTAGGCCAGTTGGTCACAGCTATCAAATTCATTTTAATCTGCTTTAAGATGACACTGAGCTGCCTATCTTGTATAATTTGGACTCTTTTGTACAAGTAATTAATGTTGAATTCACAAATATGCCAAACAGGAGAACACTACAAAAAAGAAAATATTGAAATGTGCAATTTTGAATCCCCCAAAATAGCCGTCAATATACCATGTATCAACATGGTGTCCTGTTATTGTATACAATCATAAAATACACATTTAAGTCCGAAAATATTTCAAAATTTAATTTGTAAAAGAAAACAAATAATACACATAATAGTAAACAAAATTTGCAAGTTTTTTTGCTCGTAAACTTTTTTCAGGGAAGGCAGATCAGGCATGTTTGATGCAATTTTTAATACACTATTTGGGATTAAGTTTATACAAAATTTTAGTGGAATGGGATTCAAATTGAGCAAATTGGCTTAAGTTTTGTCTGATTGGGGTTTTGATTTAATGTTGGCGACTACTCGACTTAAGAGCAAGTGGCCCAGATGTTTGGCTTATATGTATTAATTACTTAATGTGTCCCAAAAAAAGTCATCCCTTTTCAAAATATCCCCCCGGTGCCTCAGAGATCTGTTTAGGGGTACTCTTACATGAAAGAATCCGTAATCAGATTGTATCTGCTCCGTACATTACATTCTGGTGAGGGGGTGGTCACATGCAGATTCCTGTCCATCTGTTCGGATGTCTGTTTAGCTTCAGGTGATTATCCTGTCTTAATATGATTGAATGACCTGAAAAAAGGTGTAAAACTCAAACCGAACGACCTGAATGTTTTTTGATAGCCCTGACTAGAAGTTCTGGTTGATTGAATGCTCCTTGAGCTACAAGTCAACTTGAACTTTATTTATGTTAACGGTCTTGTGTTGCAAATTTCACATTTTGTCTTTTATAATTCCGCGACGAATTTATTACAATTATCGGAGCATTTACAGTGATTAAGATTATTTAAAAAAAAATGATTTTGAATGATTTAACAGTCCATTTTGAAAATGACAACAGCAACTTACTGCCAGACATATTTGGTTGTTTTTTTAAAAAAAAATAATTTTCAACCTGCTTGAGCAGTCCTTTCACAAACATATTTTGTGTAGCATTCAAAACTAATCCAATAAAGACATATACATTTTTGAATATTTTTGAAATATTTTTGCTTGTTCTTGATAAATAAATTAATATATTCGCAAGCTTCTGTGATGGAAACCGCATTCCAAGATAACCAAGGACTAGATATGCCATCAAATTGCATAGATCACAGCCATCTAGACCATCATCACTTATTGCAGATTTGAATTTGTCATTATTTTTCTGATTTATCTCCAAATGTAAATCAATACAGGTAGAAGCTGAATAAATGCAACAGTATTAATCACACCTTTTTTCTTCATTTGTTAATTAGTTATAATGAAGAAGCCTCTATTTCAACATGACCGTTTAATTCTATGACAATGTTGTTGTAAAATACCGATGATATAAATAATAATGCAATTTTGAATACAATCCTTGAAATTGAAGTTGAGACCTGTAACACTGAATAAATTTGTTTGTTTTTCCGTGATGTTATTCTTCTCTCTGGCCAATGGCAGTACCTTTAGGATCTAGATTTATCCTGTTGGCTTTGTAGGGTCTTGGGCCAGATCCACAAATCCATCGTAGACTAAGCCCCTCTTAATTGTCATGGAAACCAGTTCTAAAGGTGTTGTCATGGTAATTAAGATCTGCTTAGCCTAAGATCGATTTGTGGCACAAAAGCCAGTACATTTATATACAGCTCCTGCTTTACATTACATTTATGTTGCTGTTGGAAGTACTCAGTCATTATGTTAGTAATATAGTATGAGCACAGTGTTCACTGGAGATCCCCTGTCAATCTGATACAGTTCAGATGTTATTAGTTGATATGCAAACAGAAGAGCTATCAGTAGAGCGTTTAAACTGGCAAAAGTAGCTCATGTCTGCACGGTTATTTGCTTTACACTTCCATCTTTTTATTTGTTTGAAAATGCTTCAATTTACAGTGTAATTTTCTTGTTTCATGTTACATTTTTACTGAATTGAGTCATTTGCTTAAAAAGCCTGGTGATAAACATGTGTCTGTATAGTTTTCTCTACTTGTTTCTTTTGTGTGCAATATGCTCTAGAACTGTTTCTGTCATAGCCCGTCACTTGAACTTGGTCAGAAAATAACTAAAAAATTCTGCTTATTCATTTACTGTGTCTTTTAATTTTATGGTTGATATGCACAGTTTTTGGTGTGTTCTCGTTCACATTGTGTCGTTATGCTAAGAGGCTATTGCGTTTTCTTTTTTTATGTTTCCATGATGTCTTCGTTCTGAACTCTTTCATCATTGAGCCGGGTGCTCCAATATATGTATATATATTGTTCAAATGTATAATGTACAAATTACATGCTAGTTTGTAAATATGAATTTGAATGTATTAAAAGATGACTATTTGATTACTGAACTGTTCAGTTTTGGGGTATTATTTACTTTCATGGTTTTCTTGGTCGTCTGTTATCTGGGAGGAACCTAATGCTACGCTATGGCCAGTGTGTCAACCACAGACTTACTGTGTTAGCAATGGAGGATCCTGATTTTTCCAACACTGTAGACTACTTGACAGTACTTGGTTGTTTTAGTGTGGCTATTGACTGGAGTACCTTTTGTGGCTAAGGGATATTCCAACAGGGCAGCAGGTGGTGAGGGAAGCTTCCTGGTGTACTGGACTGATTAATTGATTAGTGTTTTATGCCTTGTTTAAGGGTATTTCACTTTTATGACGGTGGTGTATTCCAACAATAATTAACACTACCCCAATGAAGATGTGAAGCTTTTCCATAATGTTGGAAAGTTCATTTTCCTCCAGTGCTATGTAAATACACCACTGCCACTTTTCAAACAAACTGCCCTAGCCAGATGGCTCAGGGGTAATTGGAAGCCGTTCTGTCTTGTAAGATATGTCTGTTGTTTCTGGTGATTGTCCATGCATGTTGCTCTTTGCTGCTTTTCTTCACTCATTAACTCAATAACATACCCAGGGAGATAACTCATTGAAAACACTAAGTTTTAAGGAGTACTCTCCCCTTGATGGTCACTCGAGTGGGTATATATCGAAATCGGTACTGCTCGAAAGAGCCTCAGCGACTGGTAGAATGTGTAAAAACGGTAGCGCTGGTTTATTTTTCGCCAGAAGTGAATGGGCCTTGAAATCACTCGCTTATATCATGGAGACATAAGTAATAGATAAAACGTTTGTGGAACTGTTATATGTCTGTGAAAAGCGTTGTATATTTTTTGTCGCTCTGGGAATATCTCACCAATACACACAAGGAAGGGATTTCTGACTTTTACTATCTCCAAAATACTGATGTTAATATAAACCTGGTGCTTAAAAATAGTCCCAAACGAAGGCCGATATAACTAGTTGAACCCTGAATTAATTAAGCTTCCAACAATTGTTTTGATATAAGTCAATAAGATAACGATTATATTGGCGTTTCTATACTCAAACAGTACACTGATTAGAATACTTTCTAATAAATTGAGATGGGCAAAGCAGATATTAATGATGAACAGAGGACCTCAACTAGAATAAATATCCTCCAGTTACTGACTTCCAACGAGAGGAAGTCATGAGGCCAAGGTTTCTGAAATTTCTAGCGCACCTAGCGACCTAACTAAGCAGTGTTTCGGGCACACCTGACGCGCACAAATTAACTTTTCGCCGTCAGGCATTATCAAAAACAAAACGTCTTGTCCACTCGGATTAACCTGATCTATGCCACTGACGGCATGAGTTTGTACTATGTCTATAAAGTTTTCGGTCAGAGAGTTTGGTCCTCGGGACTCTGCAGCCTCCCTGTAGCATTTGTCTTCGCCAGACACGCAAACTCTTTATTGTATTCGCCAGCCACGCAAACCCTTTATTCCGAGCTGGTGGTCAAGGAAAGAGAAGCCAGGAGTAAAAACATTGACTGGATAAGATTCACGGCTTTTACAAGTGCCTGGTGGCAGATAGTCATTCGACTACGACCTCCTTCTTTAAAATGTCCTACCAACAAATGTCGACAATTAATATATACCACATCTGCCACTAACAAGTGATTTCAAGAATCTTAGGTGTACTTAAAAGCAACAACTAATGAATCTTTTTTTATTTGTAAAATTAACTTTTTATTTTGGAAAAAATTATATGTACTTATCTTCTCATTTTACGCATGCTGTTCTGTGTTTTGATTCAGATATTGCTTTGTCCAAAACGTCATTATTCGACACGGACGAAATTGTTACTCGATCCTGCTTCGGCGTTAATAGAGCATACTAAAACACATTCTTGATTTGTCTCCACTGCTCTCAATATTGTCCCATCTTCTGCGGAAACCCAAAGTCTGTTCCAAACAAATAACTAGAGCGACAAGGTAAAACTAGTCTATCTTTAGCTCAAAACAATAGCATGCCACTAAAATGAACTAGGGCCTATTCGTGATGATACAGTCACAATTTTGGTTCCATACAAGTATATCACCAAAACGACATTTTAAATCCTAGCGACCTTGGTTTAGTAAAGAATGGACAATATTGAAAGCAGTGAAGACACTTGGTCTAACTAAAACATGCCTTTGAAGAATACTGTCGACAAAATGGAGAATGATTTGTTTCTCTGTTTTAGAGAAGCTAGCTGAGATGGAACAACTTGCATGGAAGGGTAGACAACTCTGGCTGACCCGTTCCCATAGGTTATAAGATCGCTGGAAATATAAAGTTAAACATATGACGTTGACCAACACTTGCTCTAATATATTTTTTAAGCTTAATTTTATGTTTTGCAGACGTTTTCCATCAATTTAAATAGATCGTTCTTTTTTCTTTTCAGTTTTGACCGTAAAAAATACGTACCTAAACTGAAGCAAAAAGCTAAAAAAAAAAAAAAAAAAGAGTTGGAAAAAGGTTGTGCAGAAGAAATCTGTGAGAATGCATTTCCAATTTTTTGGAATGTTCTCTGTGAAGATGTCAAGCTTTCGAGTGGGCTTATATACCCGGGTTTCCAGCATTTGATTGATCCCACCTCCATCGTGTTTCATACTGCAGTATCAAATGTCGTGACTGACTATATATATTTATTATTTTTACCAATGTCTTAAGAATACAGCCGTTTCATTTCATGGACTGTATTTCTATCTATTTACACCTATTGTTATCGATATAAAAACATGTGATATTTTTTTTCCTTCCTACTTTCTTTTTTCTCTTCCTTTTCTATTTTGCAATATTTATATGCGTTTACAACTATGTGGCGAGAATAATTTTTTATTATCAAGACTTTTTTTTCCTTCTTCCTTCTGTTTCATCTCTAGCAGAGCTGCTTATTATGTAAATGTATATATCCCATTTTAATCCAAAATGAAAGTTAATCTGTGTGTGTACACGATATAAGCCGTAGAGCTTACTGTGCACTTATTGTGACAATAAACTTAAAAAAAAAAAAAATGTCGTGATCCTGTCATCTTGAGTGTCTATTATCTGAGAGAATCAGTGGCCATGTTTTTCTTTGGGGAAAAAACTAGACTTAACTTTTTCAATACAAGCTAGGAGAGTTTCCCGCCTTATCGTACTGTCTATTCTTGTCTTTGAATCGCTCTTCACCATTGACTTTCCTTGAAGTAAAAGGATACTAGATCATAGTACTAGACTAAATTGAAAAGGGGATTAACTCTGCAACAAAGCAGTTGAATTTCACGAGAGTTTCCTCCCTTATACTGAATCACGGCAGCTCTACTTGTGTGTTTTTTTGTTGTTAATCATCAATATTGACATATACAGGTCTCCATGTAAAACTTAGTTGGACAAATTATTAAAGTTTTCTACATTTTATGATAATATCTGTCCTGTCCTGTTCTTTTTCTTGATATCTTTATAATGCTATTCCTGTAGTTTTCAATGTTATTTTATCACACCATTTTTCATTATGCAATGTATTCAAATTGTCTTTAGTTATTCTGGTTAATCGTAAAATCGATGGAGTTCTGACAGAAAGCTATATGCTACACGGACATATAGAAACAGTGTAAATCTCCAAGGGCAGCATTCTGCTTGGGTGCTGCACAATTATACTAATGCAAAGAAAACAAGAATGCAGTGTTACGCGTTTTAATCTGTAAACCTTTTGACGAGAGGTTTTTTTTCTTGTCACCCTTTGAGCTGTTCAGATAATGCGGCGTCAATTTGTCCAAATAGTTTAGCTGAAATTGGATTGCTGGGGCGACGCAAAGGGGAGCAAAGAGGGCAAGTACACATATCAGACTCAAAAGCCGCCATTGATTCGCTCTGTCACCTCTCTTTTGCGGGCCGATATGTGTTTTATTCGCCCGCGGCGCGATCGGGGGGTCAAGCTTGTCTGTCTTGCTGTTAAAACAGGTCATTCTAAATTCGCACGCTCCTCTCGATATCTCAGACTTTATCCTACGTAAGAGGCAATAATATCACGACCATGAAATTCACAGTCATCTATCAAGATTGTGAAAATGTGCCCGACGTCTTACCAGACAACGTTAGCTGTTCAAAGAAATGCACAAATCTGGCTTCTCTAACGGGTTAGTTAAGCTGGCTTCGCACGAGGTGTCATAAACCCTCTGATCTGTTTTATTAATCACTGTGTAAATACAGATAAAGATATGCAATTTGAGTGTAGATTTATGTCTATGTGCTTTACAGCACACACTTTATCAACACAGACGCTTGTATACATGATATCCATGCATGACATGTTATTTAATGTATTTTTTTTTAAAGTTATATATTTCGTAACCTTAACCGCACAGGCACAGGGATGTCGATTAGTAAAAAACGGATGATAATCCCTCCGAGACAAATTCATAAATACAGGTATATATTAATCTCCAGTTTGTTTGGGGTTTAACGTCGTACTCCATTGTATTTCAATTATGCTACGACGGATTCTCCACTTCACACTGTTCCTTGCCTAATTACCTTGGAAAACCGGGAGGAAATTGCGCAAAAGCCTCCCCCGCGATTGCTTGAGCCACATCGTGTGACTCACTCATATACCTGATGGTCGACACTGAATGGTGCATCGGAGTAGTATTAGTAAGCGCACACGCTAACCACTAAGCCAGGGCCGCGGGCTCTAATCCCGAGTTATACGGTACGGAAAATATGTTATATAGCAAACAAGATACACCTGAAAACTGGTATTTCCAAAAAATAGGAATTTACCAATCATTATGTTCTCAAAGGAGAATGAACGTTACAAGGTGTTAAGTTAACTTTAGAGTTATTACATGATTACGATGTTAGTTGCTCTTGTAGGACCATACTATCTTTGTGAGAGACAAATATAGACATTTTAAGAACAGGATTTTTTTCCTATCGGCGTATTATGCCGTAGGGATAATGTCGTCACGACGTCCGTCTGTCCGTCCGTCCGTCAGGAAAGAGGGCGTGAACAAGATTTTTTAACACAGGTTTTACAAATTTTGGAAACACACTGGTCTTGCACTAAACTACATTCCTATTTAAAATCAGGCCATTCCAATGAAATGTCTGGTTTCTATGGCAACATCATGATACATAATAATGATAATAGTATATCAGAAGACGTGAACACATTTAAAACCATACCGCTTTACGGTTGTCAAATTTTGGAAACACATTGGTCTTTCACTAAACTACATTCCTATGTGAAATCGTGCCATTCCAATCAAAGTTATGGTTTCTATGGCAACATAATAATAGCATAATAATAGTATACCAGACAACGTGAACTCGTTTAAAACCATACCGCAGGGTTTTCAAATTTTGGAAACCCATTGGTCTTGCACTAACTATATTCCTATGTGAAATCGGGCCATTCCAATCAAAGTGATGGTTTCCATGGCAAAATAATGATACATAATAATAGCATACCAGACGACGTGAACACGTTTAAAACCATGCCGCAGGGTTTTCAAATTTTCGAAACACATTGGTCTTGCACTAAACTATATTCCTATTTAAAATGGGGTCATTCCAATCAAATTTAACGTTTGTCCGCCCGTCTGATAGAGGGTGTGGACAAGATGAGAACAATACCACTTAACACAATGATACATATTAGTATATAGCAGGCCAGGTGAACACAGTAAAAACCATACCACTTAACACAGGTTTTTAATGTTTTGGAAACGCATTGGTTTAACATTAAACTACATTCCTATTTAAAATGGGGTCATTCCAATCAGATGTTCCGTCTGTCTGTCTGTCCGTCTGTCTGTACATAATGATACATACTAGTATATTGCAGGCCAGGTGAACACAGTGAAAACCCATATATACCACTTAACACAGGTTTTTAATATTTTATAAACGCATTGGTCTTACACTAAACTACATTCCTATTTAAAGTGGGGTCGTTTCAATCAAATGTATGGTTGGTTATTAAAGATTGAACTTTTTCCATGATTAAAGCGGAGTTCCAGTGGATATAGTGACTGTTTTAGCTTGTTTCTTTTTAACTCTAGCACTGATAGAGTACTTCCGATGGGATTAAGTGAGTCACACTCCCTCTTGTTATTTTCTGGTGTAAGGAGACTAGCAAACCGGGGGATTCTAAGATATATTTGTAACGGAGCGAAATGCAATTTTGCTTGCCTCCGCCGGGATTTGAACTCTGGTACCTTTCTGGCTGACAGGGCCAGCTCTCTCACCAACTGAGCTGCAGAGGCTCGCGGCAGAATGATCACGAATTTTTATCCACGTAAAGCCCGCGAATCTTCTCCCACTGAAATCACTAGTTAGCCGACACAGTCACACTGAAAGTGCGTCTTTTTTCAAAATCTAAATATCTCCCACATATATGTGTTTTATTGATTGGGTAATGCTTAAAATTTGGTTCTGGCAAATTTATATATGGTTAATGTTAATAAAGATACAGACATATATGTATGGCGTAAAGCCCTAATCAAACAAACTATAATGTATACCTAAACTAGTCCGATTGGAGGAGCTAAATTTCACGGTCTTACTTCTATTTCGGATTTTAATGTCTCAACGTTCGGTTGTCCGGTACGGCAGCTAGCTATAACGTCTTTTCGCCAGCGTCCGATATATTGCTCCAGGTGCAATGTCTATACGCCGTATTTAACAGGTTGAGGTTCTTATGTGTATATTTATAGGTTATTGGATTTTTTGTTCTTTATGGACGAACCGGAAGTTGCGAGCTTGGAGCGGCTTTCCAGCACCAGGCCAAGTCCATACGGAGCCATACAATCTATATTAACATATAAATATTGGATTCAGTTGTGCACAATAACCTATAATTCTAATGTCTTATAAACCCAGTTTCATGTTAGGTGAGCTTATGATATTTATATATACCATATATATATTTTTATACTCCAGTTCCATATAGCAACGGTTATCATGCCGTTAGGTCAGCTTATGACATTTATATATACCATATATACTATTTATACTCCAGTTCCATATGGCAAGGGTTATCATGCCGTTAGGTCAGCTTATGACATATCTATATACGCCATTATAATGATGATATAATGTTTATATACTCTTAGTATTCCAGTTTCATATGCTAGCACTATCATGTCGTTACGCCGGCTTATGACAAAATACTACGGCACGTCCATGTTCTAATGTTTATGCGCTACTATATAATACTGCACATTCTATTTTATAATGTATGACCGATTCTGTAGATACGCTTTCTTATAATTCCTATGTTGGGTTGTGATATGTAACACCCGAGAGCACGGAATATTACGTATAAGCCAGGTTTCAGTTCTTTTTGTTCCTTATAGCCTATAAACGTATTCAAAGTGCTCGTGTCTATGCGCCTGGTTTTTTGTATTCATACCCCCTTACCGATGCAGACATCTCTGTGGAGTTTTATCACATTCATATTTGTGAGGATTTCAAAAACTGGCAAGTCTGTCTGGAAAACTTTTAATGGAACTAAATTTAGGCTGAATTTCAACTATTTGGGGATAATTTTAAGCATTTAAGAAACGTAAGCTTGTCACCATATTGTTGTTAGCTTGGGGCTCAAGTCGTTTGATAATGTAATGTTACAGCCTGCTGACGCAAGGTACTCGTCAATACATTCTTGAGGGAAAGGTACGCGTCAGAAAAACACTTCACATAACTGAGTTCTAACTTATTTGAACTTTATTTCATGGCAGGGATGGAGCGTTTCATCTTATTCTTACACCCCCTCCCTACAAACAACCCCAATAAGCCTTGTGCTTTTCGATCACTCAAGCCGCTGCGGTCTCCTTTCGTTCAACACTGAAGACGCCGGCTAGAACAAAGAAAGTGGCAAATGAAAACACACAAGGTTGGCGGTGTTTTGTACACAAGTCTTTGTTGACACAACCCGGCGGAGAATTGACACTAGGGCCATGTAGCCTGTTAGTTCAAACAGGCTCTCTGTTCACACCTCGCTAGCTGTGTTGACGGGGATCACATCGATAACAGTTGACCGACTGCGTTAACTCAAACTCCGAGACAGAAAAACACGACAAGAGCTATACCTTCATGTACATATCTGTACACCTGGCTTGTAAGCCCCATGCTACATCATTATAGGTATACTCAGGGAAATCTTACATGAGCAAGAGGCAAGAACTGTGAAGGCCACTGGAAGACTCCTATATTTTTGTTGAAACGTGTTATATGAAACACGTGCAATAGGCCTTAAGCACAGTGCATTAAGGCCCAAATGCCTTAAGCACTTAAAATAGTTTGGTGCACCGGTATCTATGTAATTCAAAATATGAACAATTATAAACCAAAAAATGAAATGTTTTTCAAAATGAAACAAAACCTAAAGGAAGATGGAAAATAATGATTTTGTTTGTATCTTTGTGGTGCCCCTTCCTTTCATGTCATAGAAGCACGTGCCTTTTGCTTAAGGGTTACTCCAGCTCTACTTATGTATAAAGTTATTTAAGCTACACATGTTTATGCACTTTTAGACGTCCGTCATTTGACGGGACGTTTATATTAAGGGGTTGTCTGTCTGTCTGAAAACTTCTTGTGGAATTCAAATCAAACTAAGTGTGTTTGTTCCATTTGACAATACGTCACTTGGGATTGATTTTGGCGTGGGTCGACCTACAGGTTGCGCCCCCTTGTGGCAAAGTCTAAATTTGGTTTCTGTATGTTTACTTAAAAACTTCTGGTGGAATTCGTATCAAACTTTATATGATTGATCCACGGGACGTAGCTTTGGGTTAGTTTTGGCTTATATCGGACTATAGGGGGCCCACCTGGTGGCAAAGTCTAAATTTCGGTTCTGTATGTTTATTTGAAACTTCTTGTGGAATTCAAATCAAACTAAGTGTGATTATTCCATTTGACAAGACGTCACTTAGGATTGATTTTGGCGTGTGTAGACCTACAGGTGGCGCCAGCTAGTGGCAACGTCTAAATTGGGTTTCTTTATGTTAATTTGAAAACTTCTTTTGGAATTCGAATCAAACTTAGTATAAGTGTTCCATGTGGCAAGACGTGTCTTGGGATTGATTTTGGCGTGTGTCGACCTACAGGTGGAGCCACCTGGTGGCAAAGTCTAAACGGGTTTTTTTTGGTATATTTACTTAAAAACTTCTTTTGGAATTCGAATGAAACCTAGTATGAGTGTTCCATGTGGCAAGACGTAACTTTGGATCGATTTTGGCTTGTGTCGACCTACAGGTTGCGCCACATGATGGCAAAGTCTAAATTTGGTTTCTGTATGTATGTTTAAAAACTTCTGGTGGAATTCGAATCAAACTTAATATGAGTGTTCCGATGTGACAAGACGTCACTTGGGATTGATTTTGGCGTGTGTCGGCCTATGCCCATGTCAATGCCCTCCCTGAAACGCCATTTCAGACAGGTTTATGTCAGATTTCAATGAAATTACACAATGCCAAGAGTTTTAATCGGAAAGATCCTCGAAGTAGGCTCTAAACCCATACATGGAATTAATGGTAAAATTAAAAGTTTCGGTGTAGGCCTATTGGTCAAACCAACGACAGCATTTATGTAAAAGCAGACTTTTCTAGAATTCAATCAAATTAAATAAAAAAATGAATGACAGATATAATATTTATACATATTTTAGCACTTTGTTTATCACGTGGCATCGTGGCTAGTGGGAAGAACTCCATAAGTGCAAGGCTTTAAAGGATATGCTTATGTCCATGCAAATATCCTTTTGTCCCTCGTCAGTTAATTAATCCAGTTCACTCTGCTTTACCGCCCAC
>JAVFBX010079851.1:0-16672 GCA_034783855.1 Mopalia kennerleyi | reverse complement strand
TCTGTTAGATATGTTCATCAGGTAATGTGCATTTACCTGTCAGATATATTTATCAGGGAATCTACATGAACCTGTTAGATATGTTCATCAGGTAATGTGCATTTACCTGTCGGGTATATTCATCAGGGAATATACATTTACCTATAAGATATATTCATCAGGAAATCTACATTTACCTGTCAGATATATTCATGATGGAATCTACATTTACCTGTTAGATATGTTCATCAGGGAATCTACATTTACCTGTCAGGTATATTCATCAGGTAATGTACATTTACCTATCAGGTATATTCATCAGGGAATCTACATTTACCTGTCAGATATGTTCATTAGGGAATCTACATTTACCTGTCAGGTATATTCATCAGGTAATGTACATTTACCTGTCAGGTATATTTATCAGGGAATATACATTTACCTGTCAGATATATTCATCAGGTAATCTACATTAACCTGTTAGATATTCATCAGGTAATGTACATTTACCTGTCAGCTATGTTCATCTGGTAATGTACATTTACCTGTCAGATATTCTCAAGAACAGTGTATCACAGCTTACAGCTGCAAATTGATATAAAAATGAAAGAACTAAATTGAATAATGAAATGTCTGCAGGAATCTATATAACACAAACTAAAATTGGCAATTTATTAGGACATCAGAAGTCAGAATAATGATTACAAATTAAACCAGATTTTATTCAGATATGATAGATGATAAAAAAAGTAGAAAAAGTGAACCTTTTTTTATGAGCTCTTAATGAGAATATCTGTGCACAAGAAATAGTTTTCATAGCTCTATTAAACATTCCTTTGGTAAAATTATTAAGTATTATTATTAGTCCCTGTAATTAGTTCAAAACCAATCCAAACCTTTGACTGTCTGGTGACATTTGACAGGTGTTGCGGCTGATCAGTTACCTGGTCAGGTATGGCTATTATGATCAGAAAGAAGACATTAACAATCTCCTGGGACCGCTTCTCGATCTCCTGGATGGCAGAAATGACAAACCATACCCTAATATCAAAGGTAAATATCTGGTCAAACAACACTTTAAGTTTCACTCTTTCATTGGTATCCAGATGTCTCAAAGTCCTTGTTGCTGTTTTGTAGTTGCCATTTTTGTGTATGTGGTCTTACGATGTGTACCACTGTTGTCTATTTAGTTGGCAAACCACTATGTCGAAGTTGGCTATAAAATCAAAAACTTCTGGTGATTTGAGGGAGCTTCCTGTTGCCTTGGTGTTCTAAGAGCATAGGGGCAACACAACATTGTTGTCACAGTGGTATTTCCTCCTGTGATTCCTGTCGATCGTGAGGTATATGAGTGAGTCACACAATGTGGCTCCGGCAATCACAGGGGTGGTTTTTACAAGGTTTCCTATCGGTTATCCACCGTAATAAGCCAAAGTGAAGTGGACAATCCGTCGTCATATAAGTGAAATACCCTTGAGTATGACGTTAAACCCCAATCAAACCAAGAAACAATCTTCCTGTGATTAATTAATTGGAGGAGGGTTTGGACCAGAACACCTGGTCCACATAATATATGATGTTTATTTGTGTATTATTTTAGGAGTGGACGGTAAGGAGGTGTTACAGTATTACAGAACCAAAGAGAGATTCAAAGCCTCACCGGAAACCAAAGCTATTGTGGATGCTAAGTTCAGGTAAGTTTTGACAATAGTAATCTACACATACATCCTTTGTGAGGCACACGATGTGGCTCCGGCAATCATTAGGGGTGGTTTAGCGAGGTTTCCTCTCGTTTTTCCACTCTAGTTTGGTAAGGAATTGTGTGAAGTGGATAATCCAATTCACTGAGTACAATGTTAAACCCCAAACATGGCTTAACTCTACTCTAATTTACGGTTCATTGGTAGGAACCAGCTGTCGACAATAAGGTATATGAGTGAGTCACACCATGTGGCTCCGGCGATCATGGGGAAGGTTTTAAGAGGTTTCTTCTGGGTTTTCCATCATCATTAGGCACGGAACTGTGTGAAGGGACAATCCGACATCATATAATTAAAATACCCTTGAGTACAATGTTAAACCCCAAACCAACAAACATACATAACTTAACAGTGGAGGAAAATCAGCAGAACACAAAGGCCTGTTGCTGTGGCTTAGTGGTAGTGTGGGTGCTTCCTAACCCTACTCCAATTTACTGTTCACGGGATCGAGCCTGTCTGTCGACCATCAGGTATATGAGTGAGTCACATGATGAGGCTCCGGCAATTGCGGGGGTGATTTTTACGAGGCTTCTTCCCGGTTTTCCACTGTAATTAGGCACAGAACAGTGTGAAGTGGACAATCAGTCATCATATAAGAGAAAATACTCTTGAGTACCACGTTAAACCCCAATCAAACAAACATAACTTAACAGTGGAGGAACCTCAATTCTTCAACAGAACACAACAGTTAACATTTAATGGTTGTGGTAGTGTATAGCTAGTTGGCATCAGGTATATCTACTTGTAAATGAATTAGCTTGACAAACCATCAATCACTTATAGCGGGTGGTTGGAGGGAGCTTCATGTGGCCCTGGTGCTCTTAAAGCTAAAAGGGAACAGAAAGCTGATCTGTTTGTGGTGTCTGTATTGTGTCCTGTTATAGTCCTGTATTTGTCCTGTCCTGTCTTTGTTTGTTGCCAGTGATGTCAAGGGGGTTTCTTTCACCCATCCAGCATTGGGCTGGCACATCGTCATATAAGTGAAATACCCTTGAGTACGACGTTAAACCCCAATCAAACAAGCAAACAAACAAACATAATCATATTTATTTTTGGCCAGTTGTGTCTAGGGAGGTTAGATGTACCTTCACCCATCGGTCTGGCATGCTTTCATATAAGTGAAATACAGTTGTTCAATTCAGGGTGTCCAAAGGATGGGTGGACGACACCCCTCTGCCTAGTACATGTAAGCCCTTGCTCTCAGGGTTAGGGGCAGTGACCCAATGGTAGTCTCTTTGGCTATAAATGGCTATGTATACATTACTACATGCTACATGATTACTACAGACTCATTTTGAAGCAATCCTAATCAATCCATAATTTTAAATTGATTTAAATAACTTAATATCATGTGTCTGTCTGGTCAAAAATGTCTTTGTGGATTTTGCTTTACATCACGAGTAGCAATGAAGGTAGTAAGGTTTGTTTGAAACTTCCCCTGTTATTCAGTGTAATCACTGAGAGCTATTTACCATCTCCGTCAGATTGATTATAACTGTGTTGTGGATCATCATCACGAGACTGCTCTGTCCCAGCTCATCACTTCCTCATAAACATATTATATCTGTCAACAGGTTAATGTATGTACAATGTTGTCATTCTCTGCAACTGCACAATGATTAAATAACACAACTAAAATATGGCTGTATTTTGGGGTAACAAAAATGGGTCTCTTGCTGGAATAGGCATTTTTACAAATTTACATTTATGTACCTATTGAATTGTTCTCTACTCTATAAAAACTCTGGTTAAAAAATTTAAAACTTTTTTATTTCAAGTATGACATATACCTGTACAGGTATGTACATGTAAAACCTTAGTCTATCAGTCAACAGTGTTAAGTGGACTGTGACTGTTTTGTATCTAGTCTTTGTTATTGTCAATATCATGGAGGAGGGCTCGCAAATCTGTTGGAATACAAAGAAATAAAACTCTTTCTAAGTAAAATCTTGTAATTGTTGATATTTGCATGTATCTCAACACTGGGAGTTGCTTGTAATTACCTTTGAATACATGTTAACTCTAATTGCTTTTGTTTAAAAGTTCAACAAACTTGCCTCACTCGCCAGCTGCTACAAAGAGACATGGCTGTTTATATTCATGTGACAATACTGTTATTCAATTGCTTAAATAAATTTAGAAGAAAAAAAAAATAATTAAAAAAATAAAAATTTATCAATCAAAATATTAAAACGGCACACCCAAAAGTCTTCAATTCATGATATGAGATACAATGTCATAACTAAAGAATATTAAAGAAGATATGAAGATTGATCATTTTAAAAAAAATCTGTATTGTTCATGATGTGCTTCTCTTTATATTAGGTACAGTATTTCCTCATTTCATATAACAATGTCTGTCCTGATATTTTCTGGATATTCATGGATTCATACGTATACCTGATGCAAATTTTCCGGTCTATAAAGCTAACAATGTATATTGGCTGTAGAAGACAAGTGGAGAGACTGTTTATCTTTATAAAACATCTCCTACAGTGTTTGGCTCATATCTTATTTACTTCTTACTAATAGCATCATGTAAATCCACAGGCAGCTTTCATCGGCTGAAAAAAAGATTTCAGTCATGATGATGTGATGAAAATTGAGTTGAAGTTTTAACCAGATTTTGATGTATCCTAAGCTAACGAGATTCCATGGGTTTTACTTCACCATCAGGTTTCAGGTAGATCATTTAGACACCTGTTAATGTTATGTACAGGTAAATGCACCTGTACCTATGCTTTCTTTCAGTCAGTCATTTGTTTTTCTTTTCAGAATTTAACAAAGTCAATTTGTTATAAATTGTTAAAGACTCATACATGCATTGTTTGAAATGAATTCATTCTTGTTTTAATGTACGAGTTTTAATTTATGGGTTCGTGTTTTAATTTAAATTAATTTGTGTTTAAGTTGATTATTTAATATCAGTTGAGAGTAAAGTTTAGATTTGGAGCTTGCTTTAAATTCAAGACATGGACACACTGGAGCTAATTTCATGAAGTACATGTAATTTAGTAAAGAGATTGGGTGTATTTGTATGTGTATTACAAATTTGTTAATCATTAAAATGTATTTACATGAGAAAGTATGCTTCCAGGGCTACATGTAAGGGACAACCTGAAGCCGATTTGTCTGTGATCTCATTATTATGTCCTCGTATTGCGTCCTGTGATTGTCCTGTCTTATCTGTTTGTTGACAGTGGCAATGAGGGTGTTTTCCTTCACCCATTAGGCTGGCACGCCGTCATGTGACTAAAATGACCTAAACTATGGCATTAAACACCCTCAAAATAAACAAACAAACATGAGGAAAGTACAGGTACATGTAAATGTACCTGTAGATATAACATACCTTACCCTAGTTATAAGTAATGAATATACATGTATGTTTTACGTCTACCTCGATGTAGAGTCAGAACTGTTTTGTGAAATGTGCTGACCCCTGACCTCTGCTCAAATGGATCAGAGCCCTAGTGGCCAGCATATAAAGTTAATCTTTGAATGATCAGTCTCTTTTGCATCTGTTTTTTGGGTGTACACGTACATGTACACAGAATAATAATAAATTTTCTGACTTGTACATATCAACAAATTATGTTTTAATTTTTAATTTTTCTTCTAAGATTAGAATTTAAAAAAAAAAATTTAAATGGTCAGGGTTCGGATGCTCAAAACTCTGTTAGCCTACTGCCAGTTAGATGACGTTGCATCATAAGATATTGATGTCGTAAAGGAATTTCATGGAACCAGTAACCTTTACTTCATCTAAAAGACCGTTATTACCAGAGCTTTCAGCAGCTGGCCCCTGGTAGTTTTAATTTTGTAGTTTTGTTAATGTCCACATTTGTGTCTTAAATTTTTTTTTTTTTAGATAAACCAGCATCATTTTAATACTCATTTATTATTATTCTGTCCCAATTATTTGTGTTCAGGTGTTTATTTTTAACACCTTGATTTTTTTTTCCAGTGAGCCGTGTTATTAATTTAAGTCAGATTTTATGATGTTTGATATTTATGTTTTAAAGAGGATGTCCATTTAATTGGACCCAAAAATTTGCAATGTAGCTATAGATGCCAATAATGCCCATTTTGAAAATATCTGATTGTTGTATTTCCAGGGGATGCCTGAGTCATAGGACAGACTAATACTGAAATATTATACATGTACATGTAGGTATTGATGCAGATAGTTCCTGTTTTGAAAATATCGGATTGTTTTATTTCCAGGGGATGCCTGAGTCATGGGCCAAACTTTTACAGAATTCAAACATCTCTAAACTGGAACAGAAGAAAAATCCCCAGGCTGTACTGGATGTCCTCAAATACTACGAGACGTCAACACAGGAAGAGAAAGAATCCAAATTTATGCTCAATTTATCCAAACCCAGTAGTAAGTCTTCATCTAGTAAGTCACCTTCAGTCTAACACTCCTGACGGGGTCTTTACATTCTCTCTCATCGCTTTGCTATCCCTGAAAGCTGCTGCTGGGAAGGTTTCCGCTGCCAGATAGTTGCTGCATGTAGCTGTGTTCACCGCTTATTTTGGCATCTTGGTCACTTTTGTGGAATCTATGAACATCCTAATTCTGACATTCTCGTAGAGCATGAAATTTATCGCTATTGTTAAATGATCCGTCTCAATAACCCACTGTGGTATAAGGTGTTATTTGCAAGGTATGTGATGATAAATGGTTCTTTGTTGAACACAGACACATTGTTATGGATTACAACTTTTAGGTTTATTAGACGTCACATGCAACGTTTCAGTCTAGATCCTAAGACAGTTCTCAAGCATATCTTAGGAACTAGACCGAAACGTCGCATGCAAATAAATCTAGAAGATGTAAATTGTGATTGTTGTTGTTTACATCCACTTGATGATTGATTCACGTGTTTATGCATTCCTCAAGGGTATTTCACTTACATGACGGCGGTGTATTCCAACAATAATTGACACCAGCTCAACCGTAACCGTAGAGTATCCTGATTAAGCTGTAAACTGCTTAGGAAAGAGAGAAACTTCCCTTTAATAACCACAGGACCAAGTCATTTTGTCAAATTCTGATTAGATCTTTGCTAATTCAAGTTTCTTTTGACAAAATAGTACTTTATTAATTATTGTAAGCATATGTATTTACAATCGCCAAATTGACAATGTTTTAGACTGGTAGCTGAAAAAGTCTAGCTTTCTTTCTGTGTTGTAATCAATATAGGTCATTTGATGTTGTTACAAGTAATTGTTTATCTGGTCGATGAGTAAGCTTATAACAAAGAAAGAAACTACAAAAATACAACGAACCACAGTCAATTGAATTGAAATAACCTTAAGTACATGTTTGATATGGGAAGCCCTCTGGTTAAGGGCAGTTTGATGGAAGAGTAGTAAAGCTGTCTTTACTTGGCACTGGAGGAAATTAACTTTCCAACATTATGAAAACACTTCACATCTTGGTTGTGTTAGTGTCAATTATTGTTGGAATACACCGCCGTCATATAAGTGAAATACCCTTAAGCACGGCTTAAAACACCAATCAATCAATCACTGGATACTGTATTAGAGTAGTCTCAGTCGTTCAAGTCTATGTCCACTCTGCATGTCAAATCTATACTATGTGTTATGTAACCAAAATAATATGAATAAGTATGGCAGTGATAGATTTGACTAAAAAAATAATTAATGGATAAATTTACATTCAGTGTCAATAAAAACCAACACATGGTTTATGTTTGTAGTTATTCTTACATGTACCTGCCTACCTTGTTCATATGTATCTTTGAATTTTTGGTACATGTACATATAATTTATGCTCTAAAAGCAAATAGATATTAAAATACTGAAAAAGAAATTATAAAATTAAAGAAATTAAATAGTGTTAAGAAAATTCTGATTAAAAAGCCATCTTTATACATGTACATAACTTTTCTTCAGGATAAGCCGGTATGGTTATCTGACCTGAATATGGTTGAGTTTACGTTCATACAACATGTAGATTGTCACATGTACATAACTTTTTATATGAATTTTAAAATACAGATTATATTAAATGGTGAGGAAATATAAAAAAAAAGTCATCTTTATCAGGTACATAAATTGAATTTAGGATAGTGAAGCAGGTCTGGCTATCTGACATGTACATTGTATATGTTTGACTTCCTATACACAGATTGTGACATTTATGAAACTTTTTTTATATAAATTAAAAAAATACTAATAATAATGAGAAAATACTCCTAAAAAGTCCTCTTTATACATAAATTTTATTCAGGGTATTAAAGCGGGTCTGGTTATCTGACATGTATATGGTTGAGTTTATGTACACAAATTGTGACATGTACATAACTTTTTATATAAATTTAAAAAACACTTATAATCAGAAAATACTCATAGAAAAGTAACCATAACACAAAAATGTCATTTTAGGTAAGCAGGTATGGTTATTTGACCTGTATATGGCTGAGTTTATATACGCAGATTGTGACATACTCTATATCTGTAAAAGTGTTCAATTGCTGTTGTGTTTCCTTGTTTGACTTCATGCCTTTATGACACAGGATTTTAATGAGATTCGTCATCTGTTTACTTCATGTTAGCTTCTCGGGTATTGTTATATGAACATGATTTTTTAATTTTGAAATACTGTAATTTCTCTAAAATTTAAACAATTTCTGTACAAATTTTAAATTACTAAGCTACATGTAGTCTATGTATGAGTAGAGTTGTATGTGATTGTTGAGAAATGGTAAATGTACATGATATTGTTTTAACATTCTAAGGATGACGAATGCCTCAGAAATGTTGCAGTAAAGTGCTTTTTTAGATCTCATTTGCATATCAATCCGGCACAAAAACAAGTGTGATGTTTACTGTAGTTTAACTTTAACACAAAATACTATATATATCATTAATTTATGTACTTTATAAATTTTCCTTTTCACCTTTTAATTGTCTTTTTCAGGTGCGAATTCAATACAAAGTAATTTGTCAGAGAAATTTGCAGCACTTAGCAAAGACTTGGTAAGTTGCTTGACTTATTGTTTAATGCGGTACATGTAATTTTCAAATGTCAGGTCTAACAAAATACATGTACATGTAATAAAGAAAAGTTAGATTCCGGCATCTGAGACCATACTGAGAGGCTGTCACTTGTTGTCCATCAAGAATCAACAATGCAAACTTGTTGTAAAAGTGAAGTGTACGTACCACAAGTCAGATTTACATGTACACTATTACGGTTGACATGTTGTTGCACTGGTACATGTAATCCTTCTCAGAATCGCAGGTTTCAACGTAATGGTTTTGTGAGTATGATGTTATATGTAAATACCATATGAATACAGGTTAAAGCCCTCTGGAAGTGTGTTTGAAGAGTAGCAATGCTGTCTTTACTTAGCACTGGAGGAAGATTAACTTTCAAACATTTTCAAAACACGTCACATTTAATGGGTCCCTCTGGCTAAGGGCAGTTTGTTTGAAGAGTAGCAATACTGTCTTTACTTAGCAGTGGAGGAAAATTAACTTCAAACATTGTGAAAAGGCTTAGAATTTTGGTTTATGGCATAAAACACCAATCAATCAATCACCTTTAATGGTTTAGCTGGTGTCAATTTTTGCTTTAATACACTGCTGTCATCTAAGTGAAATATCCTTAAACACTGCATTAAACACCAATCAATCAATCAATCAATCAATACAAGTGCTATGATACCTAAAATCTGCTGTTTGAACCCATTAAGGCAAATCAGTCAGATGGAAAGATTAAAACAACCGATAAATGAGGAATTCAATTTCCTCATTTTCCTGTATTCGTCCTGTCCTGTCTTTGTTTGTTGCCAATGGTGTCGAGGGTGGTTTCTTTCACCCGTTGGGCTGGCACATCGTCATATAAGTGAAATACCCTTGAGTACGACGTTAAACCCCAATCAAACAAACAAAACTCTTACATGTATATAGTTTGGGATACTACCTGTACTTGTGACTGACTGATACGAAAAGACTTTTGTGATTGTCAAGTTGAAGTATTGCCATTGCCCAATATTATGACTAAACAAAGAAGTTATACAAATATATTGTTCTACGATGTTCTATATTTAGTATATATATTTATATTCTTTATTTATTTAGCCATCAAAACAAGAGTCCTCATCTCCATCAACACCCGATGATGAGGAGGAGGAGGAGTCTGTTCCCCCGCCCATAGCAACCCGCCCTGAAAAAACTAAATCTATTGTTAGTATACTTTGTTCCTAGCAACCCATCCAGAAAAATCATAATCATAAGCCTATTCAACAGTGCACAAAGCTTCGGTCATTGAAATGTTTTAAATGTCAAACTGTAAAATTATACTGTAACTTATATTTATATTTCTCCTAAATTGGAGGTTAATAAAGATATATATATGTATAAAAAGAGATAACGTCCCATTATTGACGTTATCTTTATTGTGAATTTATATATTTTGTTGCAAGATAACTGTTTAGTGCAATATCCTGCGCAGGACTGCAATGGACTCCTCAATCCTGACGAAACCATCTTAAACCCGTTTAAA
Organism: Mopalia kennerleyi; assembly: GCA_034783855.1. Lineage (NCBI taxonomy): Eukaryota > Metazoa > Mollusca > Polyplacophora > Chitonida > Mopaliidae > Mopalia > Mopalia kennerleyi. Next base: position 6,388 of record JAVFBX010079851.1, on the reverse strand, counting down.
CCATTTTCGAACTATAGTATAAGGAAGCAACGGAGAACCACATCCATATACTTTCAGTAATTGTAATTCATGACAATAAGTAACGTTTTTGGCACAAGAATCAATGGGATTATGTTTATGACATTTTACATAGCAACATTCTCTGGGCAACGTCAAACGTGATCACACTCTCAGTCTCTCAAAGTTCACTTTACGTTGATGACGTCATACAGAGTATATCGCTACATAAAACGTCAAAAATATCCAGTACCTTTGACGTCATTCTTTACGTTATAATATAAAGTTTTCATGTCAAATAAAATTGTAGTGCCCGGGCCCCACACAGATGTGAATGCTTAGTGAACCTATGGTAGAGATTGTGTTTAATTGACAAATCTTGTCAATGGACCGAAACAATATGGCACGAAGTCCACCACACTGAAGTGGCTATAATGGGATTATGAAAGCTATCCAGAATTTTGCAAGACTATATTACAAACATTCTTTGAAACAAGGGTTATTTGAGGGTTATTTAGAAAAGATGAAACTTTCTATTTGGAACCATAACGACAAAAACGATTCTTTGATATAATAAAAAGGGCAGAAAAACTTGGAACACTTGCTGTGAGGGTGCCATACAGAACCGTAAAGGGTTTCACCAGAGCCATCACAGAATAACCTTAAACCTTTATAATTATATCCTATAAGAGTATAGCGTTAATTAGCACAAACCAATAAACAAAAAACCCACTAAAAATAAATTTTATGTGACATGTTCCCTACACGCTGTCATATCTTTTCACTATCAAGAGAATTTCATAAAGAGCTGAAACTAGCCGACTCTACACGGTTTTTGTATGTCTATCAACTCGAACAATAGAATAAACTGCCAAGTATTGCAGTACGGGTAGGTGATGGCGAAGCTATAATAGTCAAATCCTCAGGACCAACCCGTAATGCAATAATTATTGATTATTTTGCATAGAAATTTCAAACATAACTTTTATCCCGTTGTTTGGTAACGATGCGATGTAGTAACAACACTAATCCAGGTTTCAGGACGCACAAGTGAAACAAAAAAGATAAATATCTTCTTTTTGAAAAACTTTGTTTTTATTTTAAGTAAATTATAAGAAAACAACATTTTACAACACATTATGTTCGACTGGTTTATTATATTTTCTCTATAGGAGAAATAATTAAACGAAAATACACAAACGGAACATCGCTTGCCGTAATAATATAGTAATACATTACCATAGTCATTATTGAAAAACACAATTCAATATACGTAAATTAGGTTATATCAGACTGTGATATGCTACCAACTAAACCGGTTCGTTGAACCTCACATATTGAAACTAAATCCGTGCAGCAGAGTAACTAACAAATAAGTCAAAATCTAAGATTACAACATGCCCCTGATACCTTTTCAGCCGTAAAAAGTATCAAAGATAATGATACCTGTTATTTTTGCAGGTTGAAAAGTTATTATTTAATTATTATTATTCAACTCTGTATTCACATTTTGCAACTGAAAGAAAGGTTTGAAAAGAACAATTAGGCAACACATACAATTTAAGCTGATTGATGGTTGATTGTTGTTTTACGTGATGGTAAAACGTATGTAGACTTGTGAAAGCCTTATTGTTTTTAGTTATATATTTCTAAAACATTAATAATATTCTGATTGGCACAGGGATGAAGATTTATAAAAATTAACAAATTATCTACTGCTCTAGATGAATCCCCAGTTTCTGAATATATAGCAAAACAACAGCTGTCCTAAAATATTGTCAGGCAAGTCTTTAAATGTATGAAGACTTGAAGTAGATGTAAGCCAGACTTTGTTGAGGAACAAACTAGATATGTTGATCATTTGGCCAAAATGTTGAACTCAGATACAGAAAACGTGATGTACCTCGTCACTTGCAAGATTTGTCAAGCAGAATAATGGAGAAACTAAAATCTCCTAAGCTTAGAGCCAACAATCATTTGAGTTCCATTTGGTAGCAGCTGATATCACCAATAACTGAACATTTCTGTTCGTCTGTGCATTTGATTATTGATCCTTTTGTAACTACCCTTTAATAAATCACCAGTTTTTCCTTCAGTAAAACCCAAACTGAAACGTTTTGAGAGAGCACCTTATTGGAGTCAATTACTTTAAACATGGTAGTAATTGGGATTCAACCTATTATAGCCTACAGTACAAGATGGACTAAACGCTAAACGACACTTAAGATCCCCTCTCCCTTCTGCATCTAATGGTCTAATGTCAGTAGCGTTCGATGACAGACTCGGAGGCTTATTTCCTTTTTTTTTTATCTAATACCAATTTCGAGTTGGGTTAACTTTCACCCTGTGCCTTAATCTCTGTGCTAAGATTTATCACACAATTTCATTTATATAAATTGTCAGTAGTTTCTATTGAGTTGTCTGCAGGTAACTTATCCATAACAAGTGCCTCGTAGTGTGGCACTTAATTATTTGGCACATCATCTAAACATAATGCATAATAGCATACAGGGTCAAACTAAATGCATTACGTAAGGTCCATGATAGTCTTCAGAAATATACTTCCATTATAATAACCATAAATAAGTTGGTCACCGAATTTCGTATAGATGTATAATATTAGGATTAGCAAAAAACGAACCAATTCACAAAGGTCCTTAACACTTCCACATTCGAATGGAATGCAGACAAATTCCTCTGGTCTGATTGTTTTTAATGAGGTAGTGATTAAGATTATTTACTTCACATTAGTGCCAACCCACATTCGATGTCACTGGAATAAACAATTTTAACACTTATGAGGAAGTGTTAAAATTTTTAATAAAAACCAAAATAAGCTGTTTTTTTAATTTAAAATTATGAAAGGGTTCTTTAACAAAGTAGAAAATATGAAATAAACAGACACACAACCTTATTTAAGCTTGGTGAATGTGAAATTAATATTTAAAATTAACAACGACGTCCTTCCAATTGATGACAGTTACTAAGAACGTAATTTAACACATTGAAATCCCTCCAGAAATAATGTTCAGAAAAGTGTACACAACTGAGTTTGTTGTTTTGACGATTTATGTCGAACTAGAGGGTATGTCACTGACATGCCCGTGTGCCAAACATAAATGGTCTCATAAAATGACACATAATAATATCTATCGAAATCGTTTCAAATCATGACATCCCACCGAAAATTATCTTCACACATTAATGGACTATAAGCAAAGATATATAGTAAAATCTAACCAATTATGGACATTCCAAATGAACTTATCGTCAGGCCAACGACACTTTCGGACCTATAATGGCATCTTATAACATATATACAGCTGAAAACTTATGTTGAAAAATTATGCACTCTTACTAGAGAAAGACAAGTACTAAAATTGTATTCAAATGTTTATAAACCACATGAACTTGCTTAAAACCACCAATATAATCTGGGCAAAACGTATTTAGTTAATACATCTAACTAAAGATATTCCATGAGAACTTATTTTCATCTATTACTATCGGCCATAGAAGGATATGTGTAACTTAATATTGTGTTTGATTTGGGGTTTAACGCCTTACCTATAAGGCTATTTCACAGTCCACTGGGTGAAGTAAACCACCCTCGGCGACAAAGACAGGACAGACAAATAGGCTACCGAACAATCACAGGAAGTAACACAGCCACATCACAAACAGGTATATACATTTTCATTCACCTTGTAAAATCTATTTAATTCTTGAAATTCCACAGAAATTTGTTTCCACAAACCAATGCTGTATGACCAAAGCTGGAAATCTATTAAAGCAAAAATCGCACATACAAAAAACCTCAATTCATACAGGCGAAATGGTAAAATCTATCCAATTAACGACCATCAACTGAAACTTATTCACACAAATTATCTCTTTCTGGCCAAAGAAGGACATCTTCTTAAATATACCCTACTGACAAAACTTACATTCTCTGGGCAGAGAAAGCAATCTAGCCAAGGACATTCCGAGGGCATTCCACATGACAAAATTTGCACCAACTTATCATCTCAGACCCCAATCTAGTAAAATCTATCCAACTGAGAACTTCCCACATGAATACATTTTACCTATTCATTATCTATCCATATTGCGCAAATTCCACATAAAGTTATTTCCACACACTTATATTCTCTGACCATAGAAGACAATTAAGTGAAATCTTTTCAGATTGAATTTATTTTCACAAACTTATTACCTCTGTGCAATCTATTAAAAATATATCTAACTGAGGAGATCCGACACAAATTAATTTTCACACAACTAAAATATCCTGCCATGTAAGGCTATTTAGTCATATCTATGCAACTGAGGACATCCCACACGAATAACGTTTCACTTTCTGATAATCTCTGGCCACAAAAGATAAACTACGAGATCGCAATCTAGGAAAATCTATCCAACCGAGGACATCCCACGTGAATATATTTTCACCTTCTCATAATCTTCGGACACAGATCGCAACCTATTGAAATCTAGCCATATAGTACACATCCGACATGAACTTATTTTCAGGCATAGAAAGCAATTTAGTTAAAGCTATCCATCTGAAGACATCCCACAATAAAATGCTTTCTCAACTTTTAGGCCAAGGGCATAGAGAGAAACTGGTAAAACCATCCCAATTGAGGACATTCCACATGAACCTAGTTTCACACTTATAATATCTGGCCATAAACACACAATCTAGTAAAATATTATTGTATCTGTCCATTGACATCAATCTAATATATTATCAATCTAACCGAGAATATTCCGCACAAGCTATTTTCCCACAATTAAAATTCCCTGCAATACAGGGCAAAAGAGGACATCCCACATGGATTTCTTTTCAGTTAATTGTAATCTCGGGTCACAGAAGTCTATCTAAAATCTATCCAACCGAGGACATCTTTCATCAATTTATTTTCACAAACTTACAACCTCTGGACATAGAAGTAAATCTAGTCAAATAAATCTAACCGAAGACATTTGACTCAAACTGATTTTCACACAATACAAACTCCTGCCATACAAGGCAACTTAGTCATATCTATCAAACTGCGGACATCCCACATTAATTCATTTTACTTACTTATAATCTCAGTTCACAGAAGTAAATCTACCAAATCGTAATCTAGGAAAATCTATCCAACTGAGGACATACGGCGTGAATATATTATAACAAAGTTATATTTTCTGACCATAAGGTCTATCTAGTAAAATCTATCCAAATGAGGACATTCTGCGTGAACTTATTTTCACAAACTTCCCTAGTCATAGAAACCAATCTAGTAAAATATATCTAAAAAAGGACATCCGACACAAACCGATCGACACAAATAAAATTATCTTGCCATTCACGGCACTTTAGTCATATCTATCCACTGTGCCTTACGTAAATAGGGTGTGACCGGTGAGTGGTACATCGAAGTAGGTTTCACCAAACCACGGCTGTGGGACGCTGTGTGACACACTCTTATAATACCTGTCAATTGAAGCCAATCTAGAAAGATCTATCCAACTGAGGACATACAAAATCAATCGAATATCTTCACTTACAATATCTGGCCAAGGAAGGGCATGTACTAACAACTTATTTCCACACAATACATCTGGGTAAACAACAACGTTTAGTAAAATATATCATAACAAGCATTATGGCAAAACGAATTGATGTCGATAAATCTATTCGACTCTACACATTACAGAAAACGAAATTAAACACAGTTGTTAGATGTTGGCCAATGAATAATCTATGACACTTTAACCAACGAAGGATGCAGGAGACATCTCTTACATAAATGGAAAAAAATAAATCAAATGCAATGTGTTTCAGGCATTCTGAGAAAAATACCAATTTTAAACAACCTTTAATTCAGTTAGATCGTAACCCAATTACGAATCGTCACTTTTCAAAGTTTACTTTGACAAAATTTGCTGCTCAACCGCGAGTTCAATTATTGATGCAAACTGGCAAAATGATTGGCCAGGTGACAACAAGATTGGTTTCACTCGGAAGTTTTGGGTGTGTATTTCGTATTTAAGGTAACGTCAATTATATGGTGAAAGAAAACACCATCAACGTCACTCGTAACAAAGGTAAGACGATCACAATGCAAAGATATTGCTAACATAACATCTGGGTAACAGGAAGCTTTTATCCAACCACCAGATGCTTGGAAGGAAATCAGTTGATTCTAGATTTTTTGTACCTAATCCTGTTTCTAACAAAATCTTTAACATTTCTCCATGTTCTCTTTCTCAAGCACCTCTCTTTAAATATGCAAGTGTCAGCTTCTTTTTTTTTAGGAATTTTGTCCAGGAAAATATGACTCTCAAAATGCCTTAGGACGGCAGCCTTCTCTGTCTCAGACCATGGTCTCTTCTTAAC